>VYWZ01000594.1:0-13862 GCA_008711595.1 Fusarium xyrophilum | reverse complement strand
ATATATATTTATTAATATCTTTTATCTTTATACCCTAGGGGCTGCGGCCTCTTTTAAAACCCTAACCGTATGCCAGAAGTGTAATAAAAGCCTTCAACCCATGATATGGCATGAAATGCATGATAAGCTACTGCATCGAAGCATGTGATTTGATGCTATTCCCAGCCACTTGTATGCACAAATGCACCAGGTCGCATGATGCATTCTCTCCCAACCAATCAAAAAGTGGACGTATATCCACCCACAAGCATGAATTACCCACCCGAAAATTAAACGCGCTTCTTATCTCTCTCAACCTCATCAAATCTTCACTTTCACCTTCACCTCACTCTCCCCGTTAAACGCCGCTCACTCACTCACGATGGGCGTCTTCCGCTTGGCCAGAAAAACAGTCTTCACCGGCTTGCTGGGCACCTCCACGGCCGCCGCGTACCTCGCATCTCAAAACCCCGTCATCTCCCCGCTCCCCGCCAACGACCCCATCTGGTCCTCTCGACTGTTCAGGAGGGCTAATCCGAACGGTAACCCTGCTACCCAGGATGTCGTCATCAAGCGCATTCCCTTTGACAAGATTCGCCCGGAGTTGTTGCAGAATAACAATGATTTGACGCTTGAGTTCTGTCGTGGCGTTTGGAGCGGTTGGGGTAGGTACACTTTTTATCTCGGTGAGTTTTGAGTTATCGCTCACCTATTCAGGCTTCGCTATTCAGCGTCGATATGCGCAATTGAAGTACCGCGGTCCTGAGACCGAGCATCAGCTCTGGGATCCTGAGCAGCTCGCTACAGCGACCTACGACAAGGGCGCCGTTATCACTGATCATTTCGAAGTCGTTGAGAAGACTCCCACGTCCATCACCGTGCGCTGCGGCGACTCACCGCGCAATCAGGCCCTACGCCCATCCGATGGTCTCTTCCAGATCAGCACTACTATCGACAAGGCGCATGAGGAAGTTGAGCTGCGCCTCAAGAGCGTTTTGTTCTCCAGCGAGGGCAAGGTCGCGGGCAACAAGGGTCCTATGTCTCCGTTCATTACGGAGCTGCATCAGTGGTATGCGAGGATCTGGGCTGAGACTGCGTCTTGGAAGCTTCTTAAGTGATGGGAGGATTATGAGTTATGATATACCATGTAGACCGTGGGCAGCTGCTGCACCGACGAAATGAACGAACATGTCTGAAATGCAAGATCTCTTTTCTCTGTTTTTCTGGTCTTGACATTTTTGAGCTTGAATCGGTGATCTGATCGATACACTGAAGCCTTGAGGAGTCCAACTGCTGAGATTATGTGAAGACAGGATGGAAGTCTAGAAATGACCATCAGTCACGACATTCATTCAGACTTTTCGTCATGCGATGAGCCCCGCTCACTTCACTGTGCCAGTTCGTATAGCCGAGAGCACAGCAGTATTCAACAAGATAGTGAAATGTAAGATTCGACAGAGACTTGCGAGAGGGAACTGCTAGGCTTGTACACGCACCGGGATGATAAGCGCGCACTGTTATTTGCCGCCAGTTTCAAACCTATCACCATGTACCAATAAGATGACGCACTGTCTTAGTCATCAGAACACGGGTCGAGTTTTTGCCTTGCTCGAGAATCTTCGACACAAGTTATCACGCCAATTAAACTTCACCTCCCGTCCATTTGATCCTTCGATCCTGCACCGCAAACTCTTCATTACCCTTTTCCATCCTCCTCTTCATTCCCAAAAGTTCATCACCAGCAACACCGCCAAAATGCCTCTCGTCGACGCCAACACCCCACCTACCTCCACCGACACTCACTACGTCGTCTACTTGGCCTCAGGCGAGCCATCATGGTGTCCCGACTGCCGCGATGCCCTCCCCGCGCTAGAGGCTGTCTTTGGCGGGGCTTCTGATCCTACCGCTTACACCGTCCGCGTGGGTTCGCGCGAGGAGTGGAGAGCCACGCCCAAGAACAAGTATCGCCTTCCGCCTTATGACATCACTGGCGTTCCTACCGTTGTCAAGTACAAAGATGTAAGTTGAATATCTGGGGTTAGCCGTGGACGGGAGCTAATAGGACTTTAGGGCAAGGAGGTTGGACGATTGGGCGACAAGGAGAGTCAGGTTGAGTCTTCTCTTCGCAAGCTTGTCTGCCAGTGAAGCAAGTGGGCAAGTATGGAGCACCGTTGGCTGCGACTGAACTGAGAGAACTGTTTCCTGTCCAAGACTGGTTCTTGTCAGCCGATACCGGGGCAGGTTGTTCAGTGTCTACCAAGCTCATGATGGCAAAATGGATCGACCAACGGATAGCTCTACATCAACCGGAAGCTAGAAATAGAAAGGGAAAAAACGAGAGACGCCTTCTCCGATACTTTTCAATGATACATAAATGGATTGACTTCTTCACTATCCTCGTGTGTTTATATGATATTATGGTGGATTTCTAGCTATACCTGCTGGCAATTACCCTAGAAAATGGCAATGCAATAATCTTTGTATCAATCATGTTGCTTTAAAGCGCATCAATGCATGAGGCTATTGAATCCGATTGCCGGGATCATCATGAATCAAATACGGATTAGTGATCATGCATGATATTTCCAGAATCAGACTGGGAGTCACGCTACTCACCACCTGAGTTCGTCTTAAATACCGCCAACTTACCGCTTCATCTGATCAGATAGCTAAACGCAATTCAAGACCTGCACAATGACAAGCAACGGACTGCGAGCCAAGCTTCGCGCAGTTCCTGTTCTAGAAGGAGCATCGCATCCCAAATCAGAATTCTCTTCGTTCCCGTCAACCCCTCACCTCGCATTCGAGAAATGGCTCGACGAGGCCATATCCGCCAACGTCCCCGAACCCCACGCCGTAACCCTCTCAACAGTCGACCCCCAAGGCTGTCCCGATGCACGCGTCCTAATCCTCAAAAACATCGACCACCGCGGCTGGCACTTCGCCATCAAAGCTACCAGCCCCAAAGGTCTTCAAATCTCAACCAACCGCAACGTCGCACTTACTTTCTACTGGCCCAGAATCGGGCGCCAGATTCGTTTGAGAGGAAAGGCAAATGCTCTGCCGAGAAGTGAGTGTGAGCAGGATTGGACGGCAAGATGGGCCATGGCCAAGATCACTGCCAAGGTGTCGAGGCAGAGCGAACCACTTAATGACCCGCACGAACTGGAGGCCAAGATGGCGGAAGCCGTGAAATGTCTTGAGATTGAGGGACATGAGCCAAGTTCTGAGGGTTGGGCTGTCTATGCTGTTGCGCCGCAGACTGTTGAGTTCTGGCAGGCTTCTAGTGATCGTCTGCATCAGCGATTGCAGTACACTTTGGACCCTGCCCAGAACACCTGGAGCCAAACAGCTCTCTGGCCATGATCCCAGCACTTTATCAATCTTTTCTTTACCTTGAAGGATTTGTGCATACCCCGGGTATAACACGATTCGGTCTCCCTTGCTCCATCAGCGGGCTTACGCGTCCTCGATATCGCCCAGAGTCTAGACCCAAGCCTCGCCAAACCACTTGTACAAAAACACATTCCATCTCGGATCTCGACGTGCCGTTCAGGAACTCACCAAAGAGATAAAAAAGACGCAGATACGAAAAAGGGGAGTCGGTAGTTTCGCTCAACGGGGCTGTGCAACAGTGCGGCAGTGCCTGATCGCCAATTGTTCATCACGGCATTGCCCGCTGGGCTGTGATTTTGTGATTTGTTTGGCAATATAACACCATTTGGAATTCTAGAATTCCATCAAGAGGATTCTGAGAAAGCCAATTTGATGGGGACCAGTTAAGGAGATACATGACTCTGCATCAGGCGATTTCTCGCCGAGTTCAATGTTGCACATCAATGACCGCAATTCACATGGTATTCGGAACTCGGCTCTTGTATGCAGGTACCTTGATAGTAAGTTGGCGCTTGGCCACGAGATATTTACCTGCCCTGCCCGGTTTAGTGTTTAGTAGGTCTTGTCGCCAAGGGTGTTCGGCACGTCTGATACGAGAGGTTATTAGATGGGTACGCTCGGCATGAGTCAACCCCCCACAGATGATAACACATGCTTTTTGGTCCTTGGCTGTGTTAGTTCGAAAAAGGTTTTCGTTTATCGTCTAGTTGGGGCGTGTGTCATGTCTTGGAGTCTAATCAGGAGAGAGTTTACAAGTTCATGATTTGTATATATCATATATCGCTGATCCTCCCAACTGCGCAGAACTTGACTTTACTTTGCTCCTCTTTACTCACAGTGGATTATTGAGTTCAATTCGATGAACAACTCTTTTGTTTCGGCCTACCTACCTTTCGCAAATCTGGAGAACGTGTTGGAACTTCTCCTCTTCAGAGGAATCGCCAAGTCTGAAGCAGCAGACTTCGATCCACCCTAAGTTTTGTATGAGCCCAATTCTACTCTACCCTTTCCACGAGATGCGCATCGGCTGACAATACAGATCTGGTGCAAAATCCCGAAATCGAATGATCTGTCAACAAATGTCAACACAATGGCCCGCCGCGACACCAACATCCTCGGCCGTCTTGGCCTACCCAACCGCAAATCCCGCGCGCGAACCGCGACATGGCAACTGAACCCAGACAGGGCAAGCAAGAGCACACCGGAAGATATTCTTCGCTGGATTGCCTCCATGACTTCTGACACGGCCCTTGCGCATCTGGTCTCGAGCAGCGATGGCATTTCCGAGGCTGAAGCTACGGCGCGACGACGTGTTCAGGGTCAGAATGTTGTTTCGTCGCGGAAGCCGCAGTCTTGGTTTATGCTGTTGTTGAGTGTCATTCCGAATCCGTTTAATATTCTTTTGATGTTCTTGGCGATTCTCAATGTTGCGATGCCGGATCCTAGCTGGGTGAGTCATTGCGCTGGAAGCAAAGGGATGGGATTGGGGACTAACGGGGTAACAGGAAGGATTTGCTGTTCTTATGGTCATGATCGTTATTTCCGTCGCCGTGCGCTTCTGGCAAGAGTTCCAAAGCGGCGTCGCCATCTTTCGTCTTCAATCCGCCATCATTCCCAAGATTCGCGTCCGTCGACCCGTGACTTCTACCGACGAGCTTCAACTCTCCTGGACGGAGGGCACCGCTCTCGAGACTGACCTCGTTCCCGGCGATATAGTCATTCTGGTTCCTGGTGCTGTTGTCCCAGCTGATTGTCTCATTCTCGAGTCTTCGTACTTGAGGATTAGTCAGTCTGCTTGGACGGGTGAGAGTGAACCTGTCGGTAAGGATGCGGGACCTCATGATGCGAAAGAGGCGTTCTCGATCTTTGACTTTAGTAATGTTGCGCTTATGGGGACGAGTATTGTTAGTGGACATGGTCTTGGACTTGTTGTTCGGACAGGTGATGGTAAGGCATCTCAACCTCTGGCAGAGAGGGCATGGCTGATGTTCTTAGATGCCATGATTGCGACCATGGTCAAGGAGGTCGAAAAGAAGCGACAGCCCAATGCCTTCCAAAAGGGTATTCTCAACGTGACTTGGATGCTGATCGGCTTCATGGTCGTCATGGTTCCCATCGTAAGGATTCCCCAACCGATCTGCTTGCTTCAGCTGACCATCTCTCAGGTTCTGTGCATCTCCGGCAAAGTCACCGGAGACTGGAAGAACGCGGCGCTTTTCAGCATCAGCGTCGCAGTCGGTCTCGTCCCTGAGATGCTTCCCGCCATCGTCAACGCCAATCTCGCACGAGCCGCCCACCGGCTTTCCAAGAAGCAAGCAATCGTCAAGCGTCTCGACTCAGTACAGAACCTCGGCGCCATGACAGTTCTGTGCAGCGACAAGGTATGCATTCCGTTCCAGCGACTTGATCGCGTGCTAACGAGGCAGACCGGGACTTTGACCAGGGATGAACTCTCAGTGCACATGTACTCCAACGCCCAGGGCGAAGACATTCTCAGCATCATGGAACTCGCAAAAGTCGACTCTCAGATCCAAGGCAACAGCGGCAACAACATGGACAGGGCTATTATCAACTATCGCCTACCCAACGGCGACGAGGTCGGTATAGCACACTACGAACAAGTCCGCGTCATCCCCTTCGACTTCGAACGTCGTCGCTCCGGCTGTATCGTCCGCGGCATCACAGGCCAATACCTCCTCATCGTGAAGGGCGCATTCGACGAAGTCCTCGCTCGGTGTTCATCCATGCGCTCAGCTGGTAAGAGCGAGTATCTCACCACTGAGATGCAAGCTCGATGGAGACAACTCGCTATGCAGAAGAACATGGAGGGTTATCGTGTTCTGCTCGTCGCGTCGCGCATTCTTGGAAAGTCTTATGTCGGCGAGCTTGATATGCTTGAGACGAACATGACGCTTGAGGGGGTGATTAGTTTCTCCGACCCTCCCAAAGACGACGCAAAAGGCGCAATCGCAAGTCTCACTGAGCTCGGTGTTCAAGTCAAGGTCTTGACCGGAGACTCCCTCCCCGTGGCTCTCAACATATGCCGCTCCCTCGAACTTCTCCAGCACTCTGAAACAATGGACGACGACGCAGAAGCCATATCCGGTCCTGAACTCGCCCTCCTCGAAGACTCGGACGAGTTCGACCTCGCCGTCGAACGATGCAGCGTTTTCGCCAAACTAACACCCAAGCAGAAAAGCCGTATCGTTCTCGCTCTTCAAAGAGCCGGTAACTGCGTTGGTATGCTCGGCGACGGAATCAACGACTGCGGTGCACTTCGAGATGCCGATGTTGGAATCTCTGTTGACTCTGGAGCGGGTGTAGCAAAGGACTGTGCGGATTTGATACTCACGGAGAAGGGGCTTTCGATCATTGTGAGGAGTGTGATTCTGGGCAGGATCACGCATGGGAACACCATCAAGTATATCAAGATGGTCGCTTCGTCCAATTTTGGTAATGTTTTTAGTATTCTGGCGGCTAGTGCTTGGCTGCCTTACACGCCGGTGAGTAGCTCATCATACGTTGCTGGGAGGAGTATGCTAACTTGGGTATAGATGACGAGCATTCAGATTCTTGCGCAGAACTTGCTCTACGATATCAGTCAGATCGCTATTCCTTGGGATCGCGTTGACGAAGAGTATCTGACCCAACCACGACGATGGAACGCAAGAGGTAGGTTTCCTGTCTCTCTCCATGGCCATGTCTAACAAGAAGCAGATATCCTCAAGTTCATCGTTGTCCTCGGTCCTACAAGCTCAGTCATCGATATGTGCACCTTTTCACTCAACTGGTTCTACTACGGCATCCGAACCACCTCCGATAACGTCAAGTTGGCACAGACACATTGGTTCCTTGAAGGGTGAGCAGCTCCCATCAGCACTCTTCACGTTGCATCACTAACACCGCAACAGTCTTCTCACCCAGACTCTAATCGTCCACCTGCTCCGCACCGCCAAAGTTCCGTTCATCCAGAGCCGCGCAGCACCCATTCTCGTTTTCTCCACGGCGTCCATCATGGCTATTGGTTTTGTGCTACCCTGGATCCCGGCGCTCAGACCTGCGTTCAGCTTTGCTCAGCCAGCGCCGACATTTGTTGGGTTCTTGGCTGCTGAGTTATTGCTTTACGCTGTGGAGGTCCAGATTGTCAAGATGATCTACATGAAGATCTTCGGTACGTGGCTGTGAACACGTCACCAAAGCCATCCATTTTACCGGGGTTGGCCGATCTGGGACTTGTGGTGAAATGATGGACGGATAGGGTTTTTTATCGGTTTGCCCGGTTTTCCCTATCTCACAGTAAGGGTTTACTTTCTTTAGTACTTTAATAGGTCCATTTCTCTTAGTTTTCTCGTCCACCAAGTTTATACCCTTTTGCTCATTATCTTTGCTCTGTTTGCTATATGAAACTTGTGTGGACGTGGATGCCTTGTCTGTTGACATTCTCCGCCGAGCTCGAGTGGATAGACGCTGCGTGGCCCAAGGCCTCGCCACCCGTTGTCCGGTCAGTCAACTCAACCTCATCATCATGGTCTGCAAGCCTAAGTTTATCGCCTCCTCCAAAATACTGAGACCCTCCATATGTAAACATAGGCCCCTTTGAGTTCGACGTAGCACTCTTCAACTGCTTGGACCCAGTCCCTGTTCCTTTTTGCATCTTGGCTGCCGACGGCGCAAGGTCAGAAGATATGCGGTATGGGTGGGTATAAATAAGGAGGATATAAGAGTCGTTGATCATGTTGATGATGCCCACCCACTTCACCCTCAGACTCTAGGCTGCTTTCTTCAGTACATCTCTGTCTCCGCGCCCATCCGTGATCTCCTGACTACTTTGAGCCTAGCAGATCTGGCACTGCTTATACGCAAGGAGGTGGCTTTGCGGCTGAACAATCAATTCGCATATGAGGTTGTCACACTCATCGATCGACTGGAAGATGTGACGAGGCTAGTTGCAACAGCGTTCTTGGACGTGCTGGGCAAATCATCTGTACAGACCTCATTGGCTGAGTTTGACTTGGCGACTGTGGAATGGGGGCCGTTATTGGAAGATAGGATTGAGGCGATTCGATGCCCCGATACAGGTATTCTGCCTGGTTGCCATGTTGTTCTGCCGACCCTGCCAGATGGTGGTGTTGAGGTGGTGCTTGGAACAGAGGGAAAGCTGTCAGAAGAAGCACTTGATGATCAACTATGGATGAGGTTTGCTGTGCCAAAGATAGTCGTGATGTTCTGAGCAAGTGCCCGACTTCCGTGCTCATTTGCCGACCAGTTCCGCGGAACAGGAGCCAATCGGATGCGCCCAATTGCCGAACTTGGATCAGCGGCTCAACTGACGAAGAGGAACAGAGTCGTCAGAACCAGTTCCCGGACTGGGCTTCGTGACAAGAATTGAAGGACGAATAGATTGTATAGTATCAAGTGAGAGTATCTATGGGCCAAAGTCATTAAATATATGTCCTAGGTCGCATCTATCGAGCTGTGACCAGATACTATCCAACGGCAAACGAGGAAAGTTGAAGTTGACCAATTATAGACCATGCAATTGAAGTGCCGAGGAGCAAATCACACTATTCCCAATAAAGAAAGGCTTCCTCGGAGCTCATCAACACTCGCATCTGGGGTAAATCCGGGGCATCCTACTAGTGATTATATCTTGATACAAATACTCACCTTCTACTCCCTCAAGCATTCCTGTCTCATCCCCCAGCAGATATCTCTCTCGGTAAAGTCTCAAAATCATGGCTCTCACAGAACTCTTGGTCTCTCCCTGGGCACCTCTCGCTCTCGCCGTGGCTCTCGTAGCATGGTACATCCTCCCATGGATCAGCAATTCCAACCTCCGCGGCATATCCGCCCCCTTCCCGGCACAGTTCACCAATCTTTGGTTGCTATCTACATGTCGCCGCGGAAAGCGTTATGAGATTGTTGATCAAGTGCATAAGAAATTGGGTGTTTTGGTTCGCATTGCGCCGAACCATGTTAGTGTTGCTGATGCAGATGCTATCAACACTATCTACGGTCACGGAAACGGCTTTCTCAAGGCGTAAGCCTATTGAAACTTTGATATTGAGCCAAGAGCTAATGAACTAGTGACTTTTACGATACCTTTGTCTCTATCCGTCGGGGTCTTTTCAATACTCGCGACAGAGCTGAGCACTCTCGCAAGCGAAAGATCGTGTCGCATACTTTTGCGCCCAAGTCTGTTTTGGAGTTTGAGCCTTATATCCGACAGAATCTCGACATCTTTATCAACCAGTGGGATCGCATTGCAAGCAACAAGGAGGCTGATGGCTATGGAAGCGTTGACTGCCTCAATTGGTGTAAGTAATCACCAAGCCCAGTTTCGGATCATACTGACAGTTTGCAGTCAACTTTCTTGCTTTCGACATCATCGCTGATCTCGCCTTTGGCAAGCCCTTTGGTACTTCCAGACAAACGTTTTCGACTAGGGTAAAGCTAACATCACCAGGCATGCTCTCAACTGGTGCCGACATCGCTGAAGTCAAGGCCTCCCCCACCAGTCCCGCCATCTACGCCCCAGCCGTCGAGATCATGAATCGCCGCGGCGAAGTCTCCGCCACTCTCGGCTGCCTCCCCCAACTCAAGCCCTACGCCAAGTATCTCCCCGACCCCTTCTTCAGCCAAGGTCTCCGAGCGGTCGAGAACCTCGCCGGCATCGCCATCGCCCGCGTGAGCGAGCGTCTCGAGCGCGGCGGCGATTCCACCCGCAAGGATCTCCTGGCTCGTCTCATGCAGGGCCGCGATGAAAAGGGTGAGCCTCTTGGTCGTGATGAACTCACCGCTGAAGCACTTACTCAACTCATCGCTGGAAGCGATACTACTTCCAACTCCTCCTGTGCGCTGCTGTATCATGTTGTTAGAACGCCTGGGGTTATGCAGAAGCTTTACGAGGAGATTTCAGCTGTTGTTCCTGAGGACGTTGCTATTCCGGATTATGAATCTGTTAAGCATCTTCCCTACCTTGGACACTGCATCAACGAGACGCTGCGCATTCACTCCCCCTCTGGTATCGGTCTGCCCCGTGAGATTCCCCCCAACCACAAGGGCGTCACACTCCACGGACGATACTTTGGCCCGGGCACTGTTCTCAGCGTTCCTACTTATACGATTCACCACTCTACTGAGATCTGGGGTCCTGACGCTGATGAGTTCAAGCCTGAGCGTTGGGAGAACTTGACTGATCAGCAGAAGACTGCTTTCATCCCGTTCAGCTACGGACCTAGATCTTGTGTCGGAAGGAACCTGGCTGAGATGCAGATGAGACTTATTGCTGCTACTTGGATCAAGCGATATGATGTTCGTTTGAGACAGGATATTATGGAGACTAGGGAGGGATTCTTGAGGAAGCCTATGGGATTGGATGTTGGACTGGCGAGACGATAAGTGACTGGAAAAGAAGAAATTGCATGTAAAACATAGGCGCAGCGGATTGAAAATGACATTTATGACTTTCTATATAAGCGTGTCATCTATCCGTGAAGTGAAGTGAACTGAACTTGTTGTCGTTTGCACTCGATGGAAATCATTCCAGAGGCGCATTGCCTATCGGTCTGATAAGCAGCCAAAGTACTCTTCTCACACCCTCCTCTTCGTTATCATCCTTCCGTCTATCCTGATCAATACTTTTCTCATCTCCTTCTCATATACTCTCTCACACTTCTCCCTCTCCCTACCAAGCTTCTTCAACTCCCTCTCCAACTTACGAGGCTCATCTGCATGCTTCCTATGAACCTTTGCCAATTCCTCTACCATCTGTCGCATATCCTTCTCATAGTCCTCCCGAGCCTTTCTTGAATCCTCAGTCCAAATCTTCATGCGTTTTGGCCCTATCTTTGGTCATTTTCTTCTCCTCCCTCTTCCGCTGTCGTTCACCTGTTGAAGCATGCATTTTGCTGACAAAGTTATCCGGGACATGTAACTCAGGTAAGGGTGTAAGGTCCAGTGGTGCAATCCATGGCTCAAGGGCTTGAAGTCTGCGTTGTTGTACAGTAACCCGAGACTGAGCCGACACTTCTTCCAGAGGTCCAAGAATCATGCTGTTCTTCTCTATCTTCCCCTCCTCATTGAGGATGGGCATCCCAGCATAACGAGCAACGACATCCAGCTTCGCAAACTCAGCCTTGAGAACTCTAGGCACGAAGAGTTCTTTGTTCGCCGTCCTGATGCAAAGCTCACTTCGAGATTTACTGAAGGCGTATGTGTAGCTGCCGCATTAACCGAACTACCGACGATTTGTGCGGTGTGCAGAGGTATCATTGATACAATACTACCGGCTAGCCCTAGTATCTGGACTGGCGGGCTAGCGACGGTAGCACGGTTGAGGTCATCGAGAAATCTGAGGAAGGCTTCACGAGGGAGATGGTATCGGCTTTCCAGGATACGGGGAAAGGCTCGTAAAAAGGGAGAGCCGAGTCTGGAACTTGTTGCGGGGATAGCGATGGGCTTGTCTGATGGATGAAGTGTAGGCTGTCTAGGAGCCGGGAAAGATAGAGTACGAGGTTCGCTCGACACTGAGAATATTGGTGCTGAAGTGGTTGCACTGGGCTGGAGTGTGGCGGAGGCGCGTCAGGGTATGAGTAACTGCGAGTATCCATCTTTGAAACCGTGTTATAAACGACAAGACTGATGGTAATTAAATAGCATTGACGAATAGTGACTGCTGAAGTGCGAGCGTTTATATATTCAGCAAGTCGTACCTAGATCTTCTCATAGCTGGGTGAGGGCTAAACCTGAATCAGTTAGACATTCGAGCCAGAGGCCTGGTGGCATAAGCTTGAGCAAATAGTCAAGTAAGATTGGCTTGCGCCTCAGACGGAACTCCATCCGGAATTCTCTGTATGTATTAGGAAGATAGCATCATATCTCTAAAAGGCCTTCTCGGCACTTTCGGCAGCTGATCATCGGCATCTTCGTTGATCCAAGTTGATAAGCGATAGATAGCGACAAACGCGAGTGGCTGTGAAGCTTCGGCATACTCACCTTGGTATTTCCAGGAAAATGAGGCTAGTACACATGGGGTAGGATAGCGCAAGGTACAGACTAGAGCAAACAAGCAAGACAAAGTACTTTGTATCAGGCCGAGAGAATAATCTAGCTCTCGATGATTACTCTGACTCCCTTACTTGCACTCTCCGTCATCGGAATGAACATGTAATGGTCATAGCGAACATCCTTCTCCGTCGTCTCGTACAAAAGCATGCAGGCAGGGCATCACTCTCAAAAACCAGAGCTGCGAGCGAGAGGTACAACTCGCAGAATGCGAGACTAAGAATATGTTAGCAGAATTAACAGTTGGATGAGACAGTGTATCTTACTTTTTGCCAAGACATCCACGACTGCCCTTGGAAAACGCAATCATAAACTTCTCCAAGTCCTTCCTGATCTTGTTGTCCTCATCGATCCATCGCTCAGGGGCGAAGGTGTAAGAGTCTGGGAAGACGGACTCGTCGTGGTGTGCAATAGCCGCTGACATGTCAATCGCATAGCCTCGAGGTAGCAGCAAAGCCGTCGGCTTCTTGTCGAACACGCCACGGTAAACAAGGTCCTCTGTTGTCGGCACACGAGCTGTGCGGCTGGAAACGCCGTATGACAGACGCTGACCCTCCTTAACGACCGCCCCAAGGTATGGAAGCTACTCCAATGTCATCCAGGAAGGTAAATGGCATGGATCGTCAACAATTTGCTTCACTTCATCTTGTAACTTCGCTAGCGTTTCGGGCTGTGATAAGAGGAAATACGTCATCACAGCCAACGCCCAGCTCGTCGTCTCAGTTCCAGCGTTAACAATAGTAACAACCTCCTCAGCAAGACGATCCTGCTTCTCCTCGTTATAATAGAGCTCAGGTTGAAGCAGATCGGCGGAAATAGTCGGTCGATCATATACGATACCTGCATCCAATTCATTCTTCGTTCTTTGAACACGCAAAGGAATGTCGATTGGCAAAGTTGGATAAGAAGCGCAATATCAGTCGGCAAAATGTTAATAAAATGTTTGCCTAGCTTAACGCTGAAAACGAGAATAGGAAAGGATCGGAAGAAGAACACTGGCTTGAGAACCGCGAGAGTAGCTTCACGATAATTAGGCTGCCACTGATTGCGAGATAGTAATCCAAAAGCTTCGCCGAAGCAATAGCTTGAGATAGCATCAGAGGTAAAACGACTGTAAGCGTACGCAATCTCAAACGGTTTGCGTTCTTTTTCATTCTTGTTCTCTGCTAAGAGCTTATTGCAGAGCTTTTGTGCCAGGTCGTGAACTTCTTGCTCGAGACGTGCAATCATAGCGCCTGAACATAGGGTTTAATGCGGCTGAGATCACCATTGATGATGCGCTCGACACCCTTGGTGGTTCTCCTTTCTGTTCTAGCTATCTCCAAAAGTCATTGTAATCATAACTCAGTTTGTTGGTTTTTGTTACCAGTAATATCTAGTGCTTAAGAAGCTTATAAGCATTTTTAAGTAAAAATATTTAA
>VYWZ01000593.1:0-22101 GCA_008711595.1 Fusarium xyrophilum | reverse complement strand
TGTTAAGGATTGAATATAATAGCCGATAAACTCAGGACCTTGAGGCAACAAATGCCTTGGTCTCAGCCGCAAAGTCGCTGCTGAACCGCGCCTTCAAGAGCCATCACAGCTATTACGGTCTGTGTTCCACAAGCCCCCAGGTATATGACACTGCCTGGGTAGCCATGATACCCAAGACGACAGACAATATTAAGCACTGGGTGTTATTTATCTCTACTATAATCCCCCATATCCGCGAGTTTGTCCGTCGTCATGCGCCCGCAAACCCAACTAGCGCTAATCTCATGACAGAGTTTGACAAGGTGCGTCGCGCCTTTCAGGAGCACCAGGATGGTATCTGCCAGAAACTAGTCGAGATCATGGACTCGCGAGCTCGCATGCTTTCCAAGAAAGCACTCGAGACCGACTGGTGCAAGGAGAGCGCAGGCGACGTCCGCAAGTATATGGTGGATCTCACCAGGGACACAAGCAAACTGTACAAAGCACTCAGCAATCGCCTGCCCGAGGAGGCGGTGCAGTTGGTCATGGTACCCGTTTTTGCAAGCTACAGGGAACATCTGGGGACGGCATTCAAGGCAGCCGTCCTGGAAACAGACGTTGGTCGTGATTGGTAAGAATAGACACCATCTTCTAATGGCTTGTTTTCCTTTTGGTTTATTCAGGCCGAACGATACGCACAGCATGCTTAGCGATATCAAGCATCTTGACGAAAAGTTCAGCAAAGTCAACGGCTTCGACGACCTGGGCGCTTATCTCACCGAGATTATCAAGAGAAAAGAGGTTTAGGTTGCGTTATTTCTAGCTCTTTGAGAGACAACGACTCGTTTTGGAAGGCAGGAGTTCGAATGAGCGATTTGACAGTACATTAGACCTTGGCGAATCCATGAGATACGAGGCTAGCAAAGGATGGCATAAGTCGCCTAGGTTCTGCACTTCTACTTATGGCAACGGATGAAGACACTCCAGAAATTTATTCACCAGTATTCTCGCGCTGACCGCTGCGCATGATGGGAAGCTGGGTGGATCTGAGTGCCATGGACGAAGCTATTCAGCTCGTAGGTGATAGAGAGCTTTTATTGGAAAGAAGCGCCCTTCGACTCGGTAAGGGCCTTGCACTTTGTCATTATGGCAATGAAGCTGTTGATAATCCACTGACATGCGCTGCCAGGCTTGGGAGGAGTGTCACTCTGATGCAAGAAAGGTGACTGAAGAAACCGGCATCTATGTCCAGTGGAAAAGGATGTGGCTAGGGGACCAGGCCGTCAGTGGTACAGTCCGCCATTACTTCAATAAAGCAACAACAACGAACGCCTAGGCTTCTGCACTTGAAAAGCTTGGTGAAATCACCATCGGCCACAGAATCTCGTGCGACTACAACCGAGTACCCCCAGCTGAGTCCTACGCGGGAGCCTACGAAGCCCTTTGAGGGAACTTCACCGCAGCAGGAGCGCATTCCGACAGAACGTGCTTACGGCTCATGAGATGCTCTCTGACGACACAGACGATCATGATGCAGATGCGTCTTTCGTTTTATTCCAGTGTCTACTTCACACAGGAGACGATGTTCATGCTCTCGTCGCTTTCGAGTTTATAGGGTCGATAGAAAAGACGGTTGAAATGAGGCTTGGTGAGATTCGGGGTAAGGATAAAGTCGCCGCAACGGAGCTTCTTGAGTTTGTGAAAGAGAAGTCTTCATTGAGCGATTCCGCTCCTACCAGTACACGCCTATCCTTGACGAGTTGCAACGACGAATCCATCTGGAAAATGACACAGACGAGAAGGCCGCGACAACTGAGTCCTATCAGGGGGTTTATTCGCTGCTATTCGAGAAAAGACCTGCTGCACGAGATGACGATGACCAAAGCCACGCACCGTATGAGATCACTCACAGCGATATTGTAAATCAACTGGCGAGACTTCTGTAACGGGAACTGCGTAGGGGGCATGGGATTTCGAGACTGACATCAAAATCTGTACATACTGTTGGAGGACTCCCTTTTGTCAAAACTGTTTACCGCTGCTTCAGCAAGGGACGTCAAAGATGCTGGCTTGTGATGCAGGCCATAAGTGGCTTCATGTTCCGCAATGGAATTTGAGAGAAAGTACAGGGCTAAGGGATGGCACTGTCATGATGGGAGGCGAACTTGTTGATGGTCGACACGTTGGAGCGCAGAGAGTCAAGATCAAAGAGTGGTTGAGCACCATTTGGAGGGAATGGGATATAGAGTAGCATCGGTCGGTTTGAGTTGTAGCCCATTTTCCGAAAACGCATTCTGTTGTACCCCGCTGCAAGGATATACGTAAGGGAAGAACCGAAACAGATAACTCATAACAAGGATGCGAAGGCGTGATAGTTCAAAAAGTTTATGTGATGGAGAAATATCGCGGCCCGAAAATGATATGCATCCACTTTGCAAGCACGCGATTTGAGTTGGCCATATGGTTTCCCAGTGACCCCTGATAGGAAATCCACAAGGAAAAAGCTTTCATGTGGCTGAAATTCATGACGTTCAGTGGCAGTTCACGCCACGAGCTGCTTTGTGTATCAACACAAAGCTTTGTTGTTCTGGAGATTGTTGTTTTGGGGGTCAATAAACATCACGAGACGTCTGTGGCTTTCTCAATTCCTTTCCTTGCGTCAACGATCATGAAGATTGATCTGTCATCATCTGGAGAAACGATAGACCCTCGGAAGAAGTCCTTGCAGAAAAAACCCTGAGCGTCTGGATCCTGTTATCAACCGTGTCTCTTAGCTGCTCCGTCGCCGGCCCGACAACCCACACGGCCCCATGCGACTCCTACCAGGACAAACATAGAAATTGAGCCCGTGAGCATAGACGATTGCCGTGGGCGATTACTTCATCCAGACCACTCGCCAAGAAAAACGTGCTGAACGACAACTGGGTTGTGATCGGCCTCGTCCGACCAGATCTGCAACGCCTTTTATAAGATGGCTCCCCAATCTTCTGACTCTCAAGGCGCAACTGCCGAACCATCGCAATCCAACACAAACATGGCCTCCAGTTCGGGAAAGGTGGTCACAGGCAGTGAGATTCAAGCCACGGACAAGAGAGAGGGGGATGTTGTCTCTACAGGGTCTCTCAAGAATGAGTCCGTGAAAGGGAGGGCCCAGATCTTGAGTGCTACAGCAGAGGAAATCATCGAGGCAGAAGAGCATGCGCGTGCGATGGACTTGGATGAGGCAAGAAAGGTGACAAGACTCAACTTTGGCCATTGATACTTACTGAGATTGATGTAGCGTGCTGAGAACCTGATCTACCTTCATGAGCACGACCCCAACTTCAGCTCAGAATCCATCATCCGCATTCAAGAATTTCTAAGCAACAGAGACATCATGACCAATCCTCAAAACCACGCAGATCTCATCTCAAATATCAAGACTGAGATTTCACTTGTCACTATCAACTCACCCTACGCAGAAGTCCGCGCCGTAGTAAGCAACAAAGACGACCCATCGACACCAGCTGGAACGATTCGAGCCTGGACCATCGGTTTGTTCTTCGTGATCGTGCAGAGTTTCGTGAACCAGCTGTTCTCAGTGCGACAACCGACCATCCGACTTCAAGCACCCGTCATTCAACTCCTCTCATTTCCACTGGGCAAAGCTTGGGAGAAATGGCTTCCTGTTGGCGAGTTTACTCTGCTCGGTCAAAAGCTGAAGCTCAATCCTGGAAAGTTCAATCAGAAGGAGCATATGCTCATCTCGATCATGGCGAATGTCTCGACGAGTTTGCCGCATTCGCGATATATCATTTTTACTAGTTGGCTGAAGAAGTATTTTGATCTACCATTTGCTGCAGACTTTGGCTTTCAGATCTGCCTCTCGGTAGGTAAAACTGCGACATGATTCTCACTGAGATGTACTGACGGAGATAGCTGGCTATGAACCTGCTAGGCTTTGGTCTTGCTGGACTGGCGCGACGTTTCCTAGTCTACCCATCATTCTGTATCTGGCCTCGCTCCCTCGCGACCATCGCTCTCAACCAGAGTCTACACAATGGTAAGTCCCTAGAAGCCACATATCTAGTTTTTCAAGTTGACTGACCACCACAGAATCTGGAAATGCAAGCGTGCTTGGTCCCTTGAAGAAGATGTACACCATGTCCCGGTACCGCTTCTTCATGCTCTCTTTCGCCGCCATGTTCGTATGGTTCTGGTTCCCCGACTTTATCGCTACAGCCCTGTCTCTCTTCAACTGGCTTGCGTGGATCTCGCCCAGCAACTTCACCCTTACAGCTATCACCGGTGTAACCAAAGGCCTTGGTTTCAACCCCTTTCCAACCTTTGACTGGAACGTTGCAACTTACTATATCGATCCTCTGCTGGTCCCCTTCCACGTCACTGTCAACATGTATCTTGGTGCCTTGTTGGGTGGAATTACTATCATTGCGATGTACTGGAACAACACGTACAACACTGGATATCTCCCCATCAACACAAACACCATGTTCGATCACACCGGAGCCAAGTACAACGTGTCATCTATATTGGACGACCGTGGACTGCTCGATGCAGAGAACTATCAGGCTTATAGCCAGGTCTACATCGCTGCTTCATCCATCACATACTAGTGAGCTCTCCTCCTGAGAGCGAACCTGCACGTCACTGACAATAATAGTATCTACTTTTTCGCCGTGTATAGCGCGATTATCTCTTATGCTGCTCTATATCACTGGAACGACATCAAGCTTGGTTTCGTGTCGCTCTGGGAAAGCTTCAAGAAGGATAGCAAGATTAACGAGTTCAAAGATGTTCACACAAAATTGATGGAGCAGTACACCGAGGTCCCAGAGTGGTGGTACTTGATACTCAACGTAAGTTCTCCGGGGAAGTAAAGCAGCCTCGACTAATGCGATGCAGATCGTTGGAGTGGCTTTCGGCATTGCCTCTGTAGCAGGATGGCCCACAAGCACCAGTGTCGGCACCGTCTTCTTCGGTCTTGCCCTTGCCATCCTCTTCACTGTTCCAACTGGAATCATCTTTGCCACTACTGGCATCGAGGTTGAGTTCAATGTCCTCGCTGAGTTTATTGGGGGAGCATGGCAGCCGGGTAATGCCTTAGCTGTAAGTATTCGACCACCAAGACTCTGACCTTGGCGCTAACGTTAGTAGATGAACTTCTTCAAAGGCTTTGGATATGTGACAGTCGCTCACGCCCTCGATTTCGCCAATGATCTCAAGCTTGGTCACTACCTCAAGATTCCTCAGCGCCAGACCTTCTGGTGTCAGACAGTTGCGAGTAAATAACACTTCAGCACTTGTTGGTCACCTCAACTGATTGTCGACAGCTATCGTGTCCGCGTTTGTTTGCACGGCAGTCATGAACTTCCAGATCATGAACATCCCCGACATCTGCCAGCCTACGCAACAAGACGGCTTCACATGCCCTGGTGTCGAGTCTTACTTCACAGCCGCCGTGCTCTTTGGCTCTCTCGCTCCTCAAAGAGTCTTTGGTGAAGGAGGCATGTACACCGCTCTCCTTGCTGCGTTCCCAGTCGGACTGGCGTTCCCCGTCATCTACTACTACGCGACCCGCAAGCTTCCCAAGACGCACTGGCTCACAAAGCTTCATCCCGTCGTCATCTTCAGTGGTGGCCACATTTGGTCTCCTTACAACCTGGCTTATGTCTGGCCGGCTGTCATCCCAGGCTGGATCTCTTGGGTCATCGTTCGCAAGAGATACCTTCAGTTCTGGGGAAAGTACAACTATGTCCTTTCGGCAGCCTGGCAGACTGGAATCGCTCTCGCTGCGGTGGTCATCTTTTTCGCGGTGAGTTACCATGGCGCGTCGATCAATTGGATCGGCAACAGTGCAGACAGTGGTTGTGAATCCGAGACCTGCACTCGCCTCAAGGTTCCCAATGGAACCTACTTTGGTCCTCAGCCAGGAACCTTTGCCTAGATATGTTACGAATCGCCAGCTATATAGCGACAATCAGATAGGACAAGTTTTTATTCTTAAACACCATAAACGAGACTCATAACGCCCGGGTAATGTTGGATGCGTGGCTGTGCCGCCGATCGATCCTACGGCGCTTCCACTGCCCCAACTAAGTTGCTGTATAAAAATGCTACATTTCTCTTTTTCTTTGAACAGAGAGTATGCTTGACATGACATTCTGAAATTCGCTAACATGGTTCATCTACCACCCAACCAACATGGCAAATTGCTT
This sequence comes from Fusarium xyrophilum, assembly GCA_008711595.1. Lineage (NCBI taxonomy): Eukaryota > Fungi > Ascomycota > Sordariomycetes > Hypocreales > Nectriaceae > Fusarium > Fusarium xyrophilum. The sequence goes on along the minus strand of VYWZ01000593.1, from coordinate 15,907 downwards.
CAAATGCCATCTTACCACTCCATTCACAGATGATGAGCTGAGAGCTTTCAAGCCAAGGTTTGAGCGTGGCGCATACTACAAGTCCGTTCCCTCGATGCAGATCAAAATTATGCATACATCAGACGATTATGTAGGCAGATCGCATCAACAAATGCGTGCGAGAGAAACCGAAGCTGGCAACACGGATCCATTCATCGTTGTTGACGAGGAAGCCAAGAGCAGACGCGCAGTCTGGTACATTGATCATTTTGCCAACAAAAGACCAGGTCAACGACGGCGTGGCTGAGAGCACAGATGTTGTGATGAAGATCCTCATCCAGAGGAGTGTTGTCTTGCAGCAAAAGTACTCTCTGTATGAGCCCGGCTTTCCATGGCCAGCACACTCACTGTGATAAGATCGAGAGGCTCCCAAGAAATCAAGTTGAACACGAGCTTCACTGAGCACCCTTGTCTTTTGATATGTCTCTACAACCACCAACAATATGTAATTACGCGCTTTGGATCCGCCCTTTGAGTGATCGTAGCTTATTATCGCAGATGAAATTCCCCACGATGCCGAGCATATCTCGACCAAGATAAGCGGGACAGGCAAAGACGATCTTTTCCCAATACGCATCTTATCACCAGTCAGTCTTTCTCACTTCTGCGTCACGCTTTCCCACATACAGAAAGTGCATCCTAGCCGTTGAATGGATCCAAATTCCCAACGGAGCAATTTTTGGAGAATCGTGGTGGGGAGGAACTGGATGAATCATCATCTCCGCACCAAGACAATCAGATCCGTCATGAATGATAAATAGTTTGCAACTCGGTCAATAAATTATTTCCATCCGATTGGCGACGGTTCTCGGATCACAATCATGTCTTCTGCTCCCCACCCGCTTTGACCGCTGACGGGCGATGAGATTCAGGCTAGCGCACGCTTGATCGAGAGCGTTTGGCCACAGTCTGTCTCGCTATCTTTCAAGGTTATAACGCTCAGCGAGCCACTGAAGGAGAAGCTTGCACCGTACTTGGAAGCGTTCGACTGCGGAACTTTCCCTTCGCCGCTGGAGCGTTTGGCTTTCGTTGCGTATTATATCCGTGGAACGGTGAGTTTACCCCATTTAGGTTGTCATCGTGCATGATCTGACAGTCACAGGATATCTTCCATGAAGCTATTGTCAACTTGACCACTAGAAGAATTGAGAGCAACGTGAGGCTTGGGCCGCATGTTCACGGGAATGTGGACTATGATGAGGCTCGGAGGGTTGAGAAGCTTGCGCTTCAGGGTCCGCAGGTCTTGGCTGAGCTCGAGAAGCTAAAGTTGCCGGAGGGGACTGTTGTCTGTGCTGATCCCTGGATTTACGGTAAGCACACCAATGCGTGGTGAGATGGATTGTTGACTGACATGCATAGGGTCCGATGGAGTTGAGGATGATGTCCGTATGTACCAGGTCTTCCTGTACATGCGAGACCCCGCAAACTCTGGCGAAGCTGATTCGAACCATTACGCATTCCCCCTGCCTGTATCCCCGGTCGTTGAATGCGTTGACTACAAAGTTATTCGAATTGATATACTTCCTAGTGGCGCTGATGACACTATCAAGCCATTGGCACCTTACCAAGCCAAGCCCGCAAATGAGTATATCCCAGAAGCCCAAGAGCTGCGAAAGGATCTCAAGCCACTTCACGTAAGCCAGCCAGAGGGGCCAAGCTTCAATGTGACCCCAGTTGGTGAGACTGGAAACGCTATCTCATGGCAGAAGTGGACCTTCTTCGTTGGTAAGTCTGATATCTCGTCTTACTCAACCATCTCCCAGCTGACATAAATAGGCTTCAATCAGCGGGAAGGCATGGTGTTGTACAACGTCAAGTACGACAACCGTCCTTTGTTCTACAGGCTCTCCCTATCAGATATGAGCGTGCCCTACGGCGATCCACGACACCCGTTCCACAAGAAGTCAGCATTTGACTTGGGTGATGCGGGTGCTGGTGCTACAGCAAACAACCTCAAGCTAGGTTGTGATTGCTGAGGCAGCATTCAGTACCTCAGCGGAGTCATCTGTGATGATCAAGGTAGACCGCTGCCAATGGCGAATATCATCTGCATCCATGAGCAGGACGCTGGTATCGGATGGAAGCACACAAATTACAGGACTGGAAGAGCAGCTGTTGTACAAGCACGTGAGCTTGTACTGCAGTCTATCATCACCGTCTCGAACTATGAGTATATCCTCATGTTCCTCTTCAACCAAGCAGGAGAGGTCACATATGAGGTCCGCGCCACAGGTATCCTGTCTACACAGCCGATTGACCACGATCTGGACAAGACAGGGGTGCCGTTTGGAACTGCCGTACACCCTGGTGTCCTAGCAGGCGTCCATCAGCATATCTTCTCCCTACGAGTCGATCCCATGGTTGACGGCCACACGAACCAGTTGGTATACAGCGAAGCTCATGGAACACCTCGTGATCCCCACCTGAACCCTCATGGTACCGGCTACGAAGTTGTCGAGAAGACCATTGACAGGACAGCTGGTTTGGATACCAATCATGACCTTGGTAGGGTCTATAAGATCACCAACCCCAACTCTCTCAATCTCATCAACGGCAAGCCCGTGGGCTATAAGATCATGGCTCCGCCATTCCAAAAGCTTATGGGCGACGAAGACAGCTTCCTGCATAAGCGCGCTGAGTTCGCAGACCATAACATCTATGTCACCACACACCGCGACCGCGAATTATACGCGTGAGGGTGGTACACCAACCAGTCTCGTGGAGACGCAGGCGTGAGGACTCGGGCACAAAGGAACGAATCACTGACACCGGAGTCTGATATTGTGGTTTGGGTGCAATTTGGTATCAACCATATCCCACGCATCGAAGACTTCCCTATGATGCCGGTCGAGATTCTGAGGGTCCATCTCAAGCCTGTCAACTTCTTCACCAAGAACCCTGCGCTGGATGTGCCGCCTAGTGAGCAGAGAGTGAACAGGAGCACTCTTGTTGAGAACAAGAAGGCAGAGGTTTCCGACAGTTGCGGATGCGATACATCGAATGTTCCTTCAAAGCTGTAGTAAGAGATTTCAGTAAGAGATGTCTCACGGTGCAAAGAGCTATGAGATGAATGAAGCAATATTAGTGTTATCCGTTTACTGAGCCGATCATGGATAATGCCCTGTGCGTCCGACATGGACTGTTGTTTCTTCTGATATTTGTATCCCATCCAATCCCTCGTTTACTGTCGGTGGAGGCGTTTGATGTCTCCACGGACTGGAAATTGTGATCTCTGTGCCATAACTCCACCCAGCATGTGAAGCCTCAATATCATATCCCGCTGGGATGTCATCGTTCATTACAGATTCACACACAGAACTTGAGCCGTTTTGTATTGATGCTTTAGTGCCGCGGCTGCCCTTGATGCCGTATTCTGGTGACAGGGCTGAGTCGACGACTGCGCGCTTACTTCTGTAAGACGCGAGGAATGAAGAGATTACGATCTTTCTAAACACGGGTCGCAGCATTGGTAGCGAAACTGGAGCACGGAAATTGAGGTTCACGATTTGGGCCGGAGTGATATACCCGAAACATTGGCAATATTGCATTCTGCAGCGGCCAAAGACCCGTGATAGCCGATCTTCAGTGCAATTTCTTTTGAACTGCCATTGAACTCGAAGGAATTGTGGACGACAAGAATCGACAATACACAAACACTCTTTCACATATTAGTCCAGGGCACGAGGTATCACACACGGGGAACAAACAGAGCACCGAAGCCGAAAAGGGCCATGACGGCAACGGCAGGTTTCTGACCAAGCGGTAGATGCATTTTGATGACTTCAATCAGCGGGAGAATAAGAATGGCAATATCCAAAACAGTATGCGTAAGCCCAGTGGAGAAGAAACAAATACTGCTCGTGACATGGCAGTGGTCAGTTCGGCGGGCAAGATCCCGGTAGGCTGACGAAGGCATACATGACAGTGTCAACAGGAGCATTCGAACGATGAACCATGCGACGTAAAGCACAAACACAACTTGGATTGCGATGCGCGAACTAGAACGTTTGAAGAGACGCCAGTAAAATGTCAATATGGCGAATTCGGCGAAGCCGATGCCGATGGTATACGTTAGGCTGCTCAGCCAGATGAGGAGCTATGATCGTTCGAGTCGTTCTTCTTCGGTGAGATGAGACGGGCCATCTTTCAACGGGCGACCGAGACCGAAAGCGAAAGGAACTGAAGAAGCATTTAGTTATGGCAACTGCCGCAGTTGGAGTGGGCATGTTTCTACAGACAAGATTGTCAATCGAGTACGCGAGCGCTCCAATCTACGCATCGATCGTCGGCGATCTTTCTTTTCTTCCAGTGGCAAAAACGTTAAGAATAACGCACAAACGCAACGACGGCCAACCAATCATCAATCCCAGCACCAGCACCAGCACCAGCGCAGTGAGCGGGAGGGTAATCAGGATAGAAGCATAGACATTCGGTCTATAATCCGCTTCCATCGTGCATGGCCAAAGACAGCAGACTCACTTGGGAGCCGCAGAAGAAGAAGAGAAAGAAGAAGTTTAGAAGGAAAAGGAGAAGGGGTACGAGAGCGGAGATAAGACGAAGAGCGACTTGTCTCACATTGAACCAGTCAGCTTGGGCAAATGATTCAAGTGAGGACGCGCTAATGGGCTCGATGATGTTATCCTGGTTGCGCTAGGGGCAATGGGTTCGTGGGGGAAAGGAGATAGATGCCGGGTGCGGGGGGATTTTGTCCGTTGGTGTTGAGGTGTTTTTACTGGCGCAGGGCAAACGCTCTGACTTTGTTATGACTGTGATTGCTGTTAGTGTGAGCATTATTTGTCGGGTCCAGCGGCTTCAACGTTGCCAGGACCTCTTGGCACTCGTGCTTAATTTCCAGAGGGTCCGGAGCGTCAATCTTGGTCCTGTTGATCTCTCATCACTGAATCGAATGTTCTGGCAATTGCATGTTGACCCGCATTTCTTTGATTGGGGATACACTACTCCGTAGTCTCTGCATTATTGGAATGGTCCAGTTCATCCGTCGAGAGTCGTCACCCTTCTGGGCAATAAATCATCCCCAGCTTACCAGATTAACGACGTGTCAGAATACCCCAATAAAACAAGCATAGTGTCGCTTTTCAGTCGCTACATCGCTGATTGCTTACACTACGACCTGCAAGTCCCAGCAAACAGAAACCCTCACGGGCGTCCAGGGCAACTCATGACTGGTGAGGTGTCCAGGCAACGGGGGTTGTTCAGCTGACAACACAAAGGAGCCAAACCAATTATATACAAGGATAGTACTTCTTCAATATAAGACATACTCAATTAGCCCTTCTGTTCAAAGAGTACGACATATCCAGCAATTTGGAGTCATCCAGCATTCACAACGATCATCCTCTCATTTTATTTCCTAGACTTATTCTCATGCATCCAGCTCAAAGACATCACACAATCAGTAGCAACTTCAAAAGCCCCATACAAGGAAAGGCCTAAAAATAAAACAGATTTCTCTTTAGTAAATAGAGATATGCTCATATATCTTCTCTACTTTTACATCAAGGCTTATACTTCTATCAAGCGCCTATCTCGGACATATAGTAACACAAGGCAATAAAATGCATCATCGACCCTGTAAAATAGAAATTCCCTCACTCCAAGAGTGCAAACAGACATAAGAGAATAACAATGCTGGCTTGAGCAAATACCCCGAGTTGCAAGAACTGTAAACAGCATTAAGCATGGTAATTATGGATTCCTCTATGACATTCCGATGACATCTGTGAACTTGGACATTGTTGCAGCATCAAAACCTTTTGTGGTACGTATACTAGCTTCCAACAGTTGAGACATGGACAACGCGCAAGCACGTGAAAGATTGTCTGTCAGCGTCTACTGTACGGGAAGTCGGTATGCTGCCCGAAGTGTGTTCACGAGAGTGCCGATGTGAGTTGAACGAGTCGATAGCTGAGGTTTTCATCATAAACCATATCTCGGACAGTCAGCAGCTGAAACACCTCGAGCAATGTTCGTAGACACAACCAACCATAGGCATGTGATGAGTAGACCCGAGAGGGGCCAGGCTGATCTCACCATGGAACATGCAAGCAAAGCTGAGTTCCAGAGCCGGCGAGTAGTAGAAACGAGGACAACGTGGGCCCCTCTGTTCTAGCCCATATGGGCTTGGATTCATCACTTCAGTCCTCGTCTTCCCTCTACTCTCCAGATAGAAAGACCATGCAGCATGATCACTGGACGAAAATTAATCTGTGGCACAGCTGAAACTATGGAACGAATTTCTCTCTGTCCCAGAGCTGGGGTTTTCGAAGTGGTATTGGCTGGGATATTAGCCTCAGTATAGTAACCATGAGGGCCCGGTGAATGTAGCTATCCAGGTTCCCCTCAAAGGATGGAACGTTACCGAAGTCCCATCAGCCGCCAGGTCTGAAGATACCGCAGAGGATAGTTCAATAATAAGACTGATCCCTTCGGGGTCCCTAGGAGGGCCTCAAAATTCACGACTAGCCTTCCCATTTTGCGTGATTTGCCACGAGGATCTAAATGCCGAATCTATTGAGCATATTATGCAATACAAGAAAGGGTTAGCCTATTCGATACTTGGGTTCGGCGCAATCTGAATTGGAAAATGACCTTATGGTTTGAGACATCTCCGTCTCAAAACGGTATAGGTAAGCTCTTACGCCAGCTGAGAACCCCTGCTCAATTGCCAATCATATTACAATTTGCTCTTTCATTTGTCATTTAACAGTTGTGGCGGTCTCGGCCCGCGCCGTTCAACCTCTTGATTAGTAGATTGCGAGTCCAGGCTTGAGGTCACATACATCATCACCATAGACTATACTGGAATCATTGTAAGAATCCATGACCCCATAGTGTATCCAGCTTGCCACAACCGAGATGCACCACGGGCCTCTCACTGCAGCTTTGTTCACAAGCGCTGAAAACCAATATCATTTATGCATACTGCTGCATACGTCAACTGTGATGTCGCGAGCGTGACCTGAACTTGCGCAATATGTGATTCTGGGCTTGCTATGGTATGATCTGAGAATCTTCAGAGTTAGCTTATGCCAAAGAGGACAGCTGAACGGCTAGCTAGAACTGAGACAAACACGATCAGCGTCGAAAGAGCAGACATGCTAAACCATCTCAGGATTTCTTCACCGACGGCCAAGCGCCACCACAAACGATACCATGATATCATTTGGGTTCCAAGTTTCGTTTGTCGAGACTGTAGGAGTCATTGGCAAGAGCAACGTCTTCATCGACCTTGGGACGAAATCTATATAAACTCTGGCAAGGCCCAGTCATTGAGAGACTCAGATCATCAGCTCAGCTCTCAAATTTTCCCAAAAACCAGCAGCAACTTCCCTACTTCTCCGTTCCTCTACACCCATCGAAATGGCTTCCATCGGATTCCCTCAGCAACAACAGCAGCCGCAACAGCAGGCTCTGCCAATTCAGTCTGCCAGCTCTTCCTCTGTTGACAGCAATCTTCTGACTGCTCTCGCAACCTACATCACCACTGGTCCCGATGGTCGTAGCACAACTGAGCAGGAGATCCAGGAGATCGCTGCCCAGGCCGTATCCACCCCCGGTGGTAGGGCCCATCTCGAGTCCATCCTTCAGTCCAGCGACTCCATCGGCCACAAAGCCTGGAAGAACAAGGAGGATGCCAACGGAACGATCACCGTGACCAAGACCACCATTGAACTGGCCATTGGTGTCCCCAACATCAAGCGATCGTTCACTGGCAAGGGGTTTGGTGTTTTCGTCCCCGGTAAAGCGGCTATCCCAATGTAAGCAGCTCCCCTACTGGACCAAGATAGTGGTAGGCGATGCTGACGAGAACTTCTTAGTGGAACCTTCTATTACCAGGATTTCAACCAGTTGGGCGAAGGAGCCGTAAGCTATGAACTCCATGTCAAGGGCGTAAGTAGCCAACATTCTCTCTTTTCAAGCGGATCGCGGCCAAAGCCTAACATAAACAACAGTTCGATGTCTATATCAAGGTGTACCGCCAGCAGCAGCATGTCGCCACCTTCTGGTTCGAGTACATCCCCATCGTCTTTCCCCCCGTCCCCGTCCGTCTCACCGGTAGTATCGCTACTACCGCTGAGTAGAACTGGATCTGACCAGTACGACGTGATCTCTGGTGATCAGAAGCCGGTGGCTCGGACCCTGGCCTTTAGTTGAAACCATTTCCTTAGCTTATCTTTGTTTTTAGCTAGCTGTTTCGCTCCTTAGTCTGCAATAATCTTTCCCGGGATTACTCACTTTCTATTGCCATGTGACTTTGGTGCAAATCTGGCCTGAAGTATGCTATTCTAAGGACTTTTTACACATGGCGAGCTATCCGAGTCGAACCTTTCTCCACATCCTCAAGCATTCCTGTAGATCCATAGACACAGTTCCTTCCAAAGCAGTAAATGTATCCCGAATCATAGCAACCAATAGTGACGCATGGGCAAAGTCAACTTGATCATCTTGAACTGCCTGGTAGTCAGACTGTTTCATACCACCGACATCAGCCCAAGCCTTCCACTTGTCCAGCATCCGGCAGATATTAGCCGCAAACTCCCCATCTAGGACCATGCGGTGTAGCATGAAGCCGACGACATCCTTCACAGTGAGCGAGTCATCCCAATGGCCTTTCCCTTGCAGCCATCGAAGGCAACGCTCGGCAACAAGCTTTGTGTCCCACTTGGGGCTGCGTAGGGCTTCCATCATTCGCTGATCGCGTCTCAGCTGGCTTGTTCCGAGTCTCTCTCGCACTATTGCGTGCCATGTCAGTATGAACCCAGATCCGTAAACGATCGGGCTGACTTACTCTCGTCCATCCGCTCATGGGTCTCCTTTTGCATCCGAGCCTGTACTGCTGCTTGACGCTGAGGAAGAGGCAACAGTGCTTCGGCAGCTATCGCAGCCCGCTGTTCTTGAGACTTTCGCGCAAACTTGTGAATGTCTGTTCCGTGATCGTCATGCCTGGTTGCCCATGTCGGTGTCTCAGATTCATCAACGATGCCTAGAACAACCAACACTCCACAGGGCACAGTTTCCTTGCGTGCAAAGGACAGAATGTCGTCTGGGATTTTGTAGTTCCACAGAATAGTCTGGCTGGATGTTCCAAAGGCCGTGGCTGCGCTGGAGAACCAGATATTGTCGGATCTGGCGGGCTGAATTCGCAGATGGTCGATGTAGAGGCTCTCCTGGTTCAGAGTTGTCTGGGCACCATAATGATCCTGCTCAGTCAGCGCGGTGACGATCCCAGACATGGAAATCTGACAAGTGATTGCACTCGACTGTGCGGTAGCGTTGTTAGTTCCTGAGCGTAAGACACCCTCTTCATCCTTCCCTGCCGTTAGTTCGTCCTCTGTGTTCTGAGCTGAGTGCTCTGGGCCCCCCGACACGCTTCCAGCATTGTTGGTATCGTCTTTTTGAGGTGGCGAGGGCAACCGGACCCAGTATGGCGGCAAGTTGGAATAATCTCTTGTGATCCAAGAACTAGACCAGGCAACAGTCAAGGACAGATTGCCATCGGAATCGTTCGACGGAGCGATTGTCAGCGCGTCTTGCCGACCTTGGGGGGACATCATCAAACAACATCCAACAGGCGCCCAAAGTCCTGATGATCTCAGTAACTTCCATCCGTGAGGATTTGGGACAGCGCCAAGATCGAGAAGGTAACAAACAAGCTCATCAAATGCTACCTCGACTTGAGGTTGCCGTACTTGATCAGCATACTCAACTCTCTGAGTCTTGATACCAATCGAGTGAGTCTTCCAGTTGAAAGTGGTCCAACTGCCGCCAGGGATAGAGCTTGGATGACGCGACAGAGTCCAGTACTCGGAGCGATCCTGGAATCTGTCCAGCGGCATGACAGCAAAGCGCGGGAGCTCTATCTCAATGACTCTATTGACGATATCACTCCGTGTAAGTGCTGTGAGTCGACTATGTTGTAGCATACGCTTTATCTTGGACAGCGAGATGAGTGTGGAGAGCGTGTTGTACAGGATCGGGAGAACTGCCAGGGTAGTTAGTCGCCTGGCATGCAGGCAGCAGTATACATGGAGAACAGTGATATAGGCACCTCCCAAGACTGCCAACGGTACACCGATATAGGTGATGATGTCGGTTGGCGACTTGCCATTGTCTGCCATGCTGAAGTCACCAAAATTTTCTGTTTGTCACGAAACAGTTCAAATTTGCGAAAGGGGTTTTCTGGGAGTTCAGCTGAAATGAAAAAAGCCGGCTAGGCTGATTCGGGTATGATCCGAAGCTGAGACAGCCGCATGCCGATAGCGGAATGGTGTCTTTTATCATGCCTTGCAGACTTGCAGTAACATATAGCAGATTTCTAGGTATCAAGATGTCTTGATGACTTGAAATGGTCCTTAATAAGGGCATATTTGCTAGTGTTTGCCTATGAGGTCCTGTTAGCGTGATGATCGTATATTGGTGATGTTGGAGACAGCCTCACCACTGTGCAGTCGGGTTTTTTGCCGCTACTGTTTACAGTGATTGATTGCATTACAGTTGAGGAAGAAGAGCGGGATGCAAAGAGAGATGTCCAAGTTCTATCGTGATGATACCAAATCTCCTAAACTACTGGAGACAGTTCACACCGAATATGCAGAGAAATGGCTCAAGTACGATAAGATCAGAGCTGCTTCAGGGTAGCGCGAGACGCGAGGCACCCTTACAGCAAATCATGTGCTTCGAAACTTTCTTTGCTTTTAATATCAACTCATTGTTCCCCGGCTTGACGCCCAAATTCTTACAAACAACATCGCACCTTTCTCACAACTGCCTAGCATGTCAGAACAAAATGTAATAAGGAGCACCGGTCAATCAGGCGCTTGCTAATTGAAGGGCAGGCTGTTGATCTGGACTACGACTCTGCCATCGATATAGTAGGCCCATTCTGACCCCGCCAAAGTCAAGGTTCTGACAGGAAAAGGCACTTGACGGTTCATTGAATGTATCACTTCGGTCCAGCCTGCTCCATTTCGTGCAAGAAAATGGACGGACTTACCACAGGTTAAGTGAAGGGAGTGAGAAAAATTCTTGATTCTGGTTGATTCCCGCTGACTGAAACAGAGTATGCCTTCCCAAATGACGATGTGAGCTCATCCTGAAACAAACTGAGTGCTTGTTCTGACCGCATCGGAGATTGAAAGGGATAGACTCGGTAAGGGAGCATTTCGAGACTTGTATTCTAGTGCTGATAGCAAGTAGACCTGCAAGATGGCATGTATATCATCACGCTTGACGGCAAGAGAGCCCTGAATCCTGGAGCCGATACAGCCAAGCGAGTTTTAGACTTGGGTACCGGGACAGGGATCTGGGCATTGGAATTTGGTCTGTTTCTTATGGAGACCTTTTCATGAGAGTTGACTGACCAGATCCTAGCTGAGGAACACCCGGCTGCCGAAGTATGCCACTTGCAACCCTCCACTGACTAGCCTAATGTCTTGACAGGTGATCGGCGTTGATCTGAGCCCCATCCAACCTCCATTGTTGGTCACAACCTGTCCACAACCTTTACAGTATTTATCTGACACTTGATATAGCGTACCGCCAAACTGCAGCTTCGAGATCGACGACCTTGAGAAAGAATGGACTTGGTCGAGACCATTTGACTTTATTTTCTCCCGCATGATGACAGGAAGCTTCTCCGACCCAGAAGCAATAGCACAAAAGGCATTCGAGTAAGCTCGGCAAGGAAATGTCTTGACCTACGAACATTCTAGTGACCCATTGTAGTGCCCTAAGCCCCGGCGGCTGGTATGAGATCCAAGACATCCAACTCCCCGTCTTCTGCGACGATGGGACTCCCGACCCAGAAACCTCACGACTGATAAAGTGGCAAGGATGCCTCATAGAAGGCTCTCGTAGACTCGGTCGCCCACTTGGTGACTCCGACAAGTACAGAGCCATCGTCGAGGAGGCCGGCTTTCGGCAGGTCGTTGAAACTATCTACATATGGCCTACCGACAGCTGGCCCCAAGATCCGAAACTTAAGGAACTTGGGAAATGGAACCTCATCAATCTTGAATCGGGACTTGAGGGTGTGAGTCTGGCTTTGTTCACTAGGGTGCTCGGTTGGTCAAAGGATCAAGTGCTATCTCTTTGTGCGGATGTAAGGAACGAGTTGAGAAATCCCAAGGTACATGGGTACTGGAAGATGTGAGTTGCCCTGATCAATATTTGGCTCCAATACTGATGGCAAAAGCTATGTGGTGTATGGTCAGAAGCCAGAGAAGGAGACAGCTTGGTAGAAGGATAATTAGCACGGAGCTCGTGCAGTGCCGACTATAGCCAATGCCTTTTCCACCTGACGTGTAGCATAGCGGGACCTCTGCCAATATTGAGTTCAAAACGCCAGATCGATCGAATCCTACTGTCATGCTGAGAAATGTGTTACGTGAAAGAGCAACGAGTCTGCTCCATGAGACCATTCCGATGCCGCCATTCCTCGGACTACTCGTGAACCCAGGATCATGGGCTGACCACCACGAGTTCCGAAGCCAATCCGCCCAAGTATAACTCTTTCACCACGACGGTAACATGCATGCAACTCGACTTGTATAAAGACTCCTTGAGCTTGGCCCTTTGATCGACAGTCTGTTCGTTCTTGGCCTTCAAGTCTCCGCTGATTGACACTCGACAAATATGGACTACAAAGCTGATGAGAAGGTCGCTCGCTGTTGACCATGATGATGAGGTTCATGAAGCTCATGTCGCATGATGTTGAGAATCAGAAGTTATCGCCATGGACGCCTCGCATGCTCAGGTTGTAGTTCATCCTGGCTTGCGCATACCTCTGCGGTTGCTTGGTGAGTGATCCGCGAGAGGAGAGTAAGGGAGTTGCTAACGTGAGAAGAACGGATATGATGGCAGTCTTGTCGGCGGTATCAACGGCACGAAGGCATACCAACGCTACTTCAACATGTATGCGAAACCACTCGGAAAAAGAAGACTTGAACTAACAATCGCAGGTCTTCTAAGGGTTCTTCGACCGGTATCGTCTTCGCCATATACAACATCGGCTCCGTCGCCGCCGTATTCTTCACCGCCCCCGTAAACGATTTCTTCGGCCGACCATGGGGTATGTTCACCGGCGCCGTCGTAGTCATCATCGGAACATGTGCTCAAGCTACATCTACCGGACGAGGTCAATTTCCTCGGCGGTTGCTTCATCCCCGGCTTTTGGTGTCAGCTTCTGCTGTGTCTCTGCCCCTTGCTACTTTAGCGAGATGGCGCATCCCAACTGGCGAGGTACCATCACCGGTCTGTAGAACTGTACTTGGCACCTTGCTAGTTCAATTGCGTCGACCATTATCCAGTACAGCAGTGGTGCCGCTTTCCAGGACATCGGTTACTACTTGTACCTTGTGTTTGTCTTTTGGGATCTGTTTGAGGCTGTCTTCATCCACTTCTTCCCCGAGACTATGCATCGTACTCTGGAGGAATTGTCCAAGGTGTTTGAGGCACCCAACCCTGTTAAGAAGAGTCCTCAGAAGAGGGATGCGCAAACTGTTATGGACACTCTGAATGTGACGGGAGATGCGAAGCTTGCAGGGGAGGTCCAATGTTGTCAATCTCAATTGCCTTGTCATCTTTTAGTTAGCCATACTCAAGATAACTCCATCGCAATCAACATGGCGCATAATGCACTATTACTTTACAGACTTTATCTACTCAACGTAACACTTGAACCATGATCAGCCCCAAGTCCAGCTAGAAAAGTGTCCCGACTTTACTGCTTCAGCTTCAATCGGTTTGCGACAATCTCGTATCGCAAGTCAATTGAGTCCCCATTAAACTTGTCTGCCGATCACCAAAGCCTCAGCCTCACTTCCCGATCTGCATACCACGTCGCAGTGAGCAACGGCATCTCATGACCTTGATTTGGACCCCAGTATTTTCAAGGTCTCATGCCCATCAAGCTTTTACACCAACCTCGCTCTCGCTCTCAGACCAAGGAAGTGTCCAATCGGACAAGGTCACAGAAGCTGGGGTAACTAACCCATTCGTTCCCCGAACGAATTCCCGCACCAATCGCTCGCTTCAATTGACCTCGGACCCAGCATCCCCGTGATCCATCAGATGATTCACAAACTCGTCCTTCATTATCTCCTCCTTTCCCCACGTCCACGTCGGCCCGTACCGGAGCGAATTGCTGTTCGGTTTCCCAGCGCAATGGATCAAGCAAACGATGAATGGCCCGCGAGGAAGAGGTTGAGGACGTCGCATGCAGTGAGTCTACCAACATGTCTCATGCTGCATGTGCGTCGATCGGCCATGATTGCACCTATGGACCTGAAGCCAACTCGTAAGCCTCACTGTTCAATCTACTGTTCCGCTCCAGCAATCTGACGCTACTGTAGGAGGAGCAAGAACGATCTCATCCTGGAAAGTGTTCTGCGGGTCGAGAAGACACTACATGAGTTAAGATCTGCCATCGTAAGCCACAAGCATCTCTTCCAGATGTCTAGCTTCGACCGTTGTAGCCGAACGGTGTTCAACTTGCGAACTCACCTCAGACAAATCGCACAAACTCATTCTCGGGTTCGTCGCCAGATCTGAATCTTCGTCGGCAAAGTCATGCGATCCAAACACCGACCAGCCAAGACCAGCGTGAGATTGTCAACAACCTCGAGAATGCTGTCTTGGACTCTATGCATACCTCGACAACTGAGTCGATACTCCAATGGCCTCACTTTGATGTCTTTCCGCTGCCCCGACATGACGGGGACTCAATCTTTTATCTTGAACAAGCACGACCACGGCTAGCCGTTGCATCAAATCCCATGTACCCATACGTCGACGCGGAAGACATAACCTCGATGCTAGAGGCATTCGAACGAAATGTTAACTTCTGATACCCTTCCAAGTCACAAGAAAAACTCGGCAACATACGTGCGACACTTCAAACCGGAATGCCTTCAGAGGATACAGACTACAGTTCACTCTTGTCTTTGCTTACTCACATTGGCCTTAGGATGTGCAAGTCAAGCTGCCGAAGACCTTCGTTTTACAGCTGAGCCCGATGCAGCTGAGAAAGACAGGAGACTTCGGAAGCGAAAGCTGGGTGACATCTACTTCCAACTGGTCCTGAAGAAACTCCATGTCGCACATCTGTAAGTTGACTCTCAAAGCACCCAATGTCTCTTTTTCACAGCGTAAGATGATCCTAGTGTTCCGCATATCATCATTTCTGACATGACAGCCTTTACTTCGCCTCTCTGGTCCGGCCACTTCAAGCTTGGGAGTACCTCAGTGCTACAGCGACAAGATGCATGTTGCTTCTGTCCTACCCACCGAACACGCACGACGATGAGGCTGAAGAACGCATTAGAAGGATATTCTGATCATGCTACATTCTAGAGAGGTAAGCCGACATTTCATACACAACAAAGCTAAGGTAAGGGACTAATACCTGCCAGTGACTACATGGCTGAGCTCTCAGCATGTCCCCCTTCAGGAATCGCTCGCGTCGAGTCTTCCATCCCCCTGCCGAGCACATTTTGAAGGTGTTGGGGTGGACAACAACAAAGACAACACAAAGACAAACAAAACCCTCTAACAGCAATTGCCCCTTCAGTAATTCCGTCAGCTAAGGTTTAATTAAGAGAGGGTTTTCTTCATTAAATAGAACATCAAATGACCATTCAAATGATATCAAGAAATCATAGTAACAGCGTCCAATTCAATCAGAAAAAGCATGATGAACTCGCTAGCTGTTGCCAGCGCAGCCCCCAGATTAAATCCAATCAAACAAATTGCCAAATGAATCAATTAAATATACCAAATTTTTATTTTAATCAAATAAATACAAAATCCTTAATTTAAAGTAACATTTAATATATTCTATATATAATAT
>VYWZ01000591.1:0-35590 GCA_008711595.1 Fusarium xyrophilum | reverse complement strand
AAAGAATAAAAAAGAAGCTATTTACAGGTAAAAGGCTATATAAAATAACCTGCCCTAAAAGAAGATCTAGATATAAGTTGACAGAATTCTTATATATATTTAAGAGATTATAGAATTAAAAAACAAAAATAAATATAAAGAAAGTAAGGATAAATAAGTATAAAAATTAATATTTATACATACTAGCTCTTTTGCCCTACTTAGCATGATTTTAGCGTCAGTAGAGACTTTTAAAACCTACCTCCATACCCCACGATTAAATACAGCTAAACGAGGGTTAGTTAATACCTGAAAGATAACTCGATCTGGGGTTTGCGTATCTACTGCGATTGGTTAACACTGTTCTTGATCCTGTCGTCTCTAAGTTAGAGGATATACAATATACTCAATGGCACTTGGGAATTTTGTTCTCTGATCAGAGGGACAAACTCCTCCCGAGCCTTTCTCCGTTCTATCTTATGTCTCTATTGACTTTTCTTTATCTTGGATTGATCTTCAACACTTTCAACTTGAATTGAACGCTGATAACTCAACATGGCATCTATACTTGATAGAGAGACCCTGATGCCGAAAAGAAGATGGATACTCGCAACCCCATCGCTTCAGACTTTGCTGAAGATGCAGTTGTTCACGATTTTGGTTATAGCCCCTCATCCGCCAGAGTGTTTCGGTCTCTGGGCGCCATGTCACTCAAAATGGCAATAGCCTCGCAAGTCACCAAATTACTTCTCCTCCATACTCGAGATGCTCGCGGCCAAGGCCAGTTCATAGTACTATTCACTGAAGACTAACAATAGTCATAGACCCATGTGCGGAATCTTGATCGCTCTCTTTTATCAAGTCAACTAACTTATGGCGGCTATTGGGGACTAACTTGGTATGAACATCGCTGATGCAAACTATTCTGCAACTCAGGCAATGAGGACTCTGCGCTGATCATAAATGCCCAGGGGCTGGTTTATCCCTCCACTCCTTTTTTAACCCTGGGCTCTCACTACCGCAGAGTTCTGTTCATCGATGCCAGTCAATGGTGCCAATTATTGGTGGACAGCTGCACTCGCACCTCCATCGATATCCCGTCCTCTGTCTTTCATCGCGGGCATGGCCAACATCATGAGTGCCCTTACAAGCATTGCCAGTTTTGCTTGGGCATCATCCAGCTCAACCTGCACCATCATCGGCCTCTCCACCGGCTGGGTACCGACCAATTCGACCAATCCTATCATCTTTACGGTCGCCATAGCTACCTGCGCTTTATGCTTTTTCACGGCATCTATTAGAATGGATAAGGCCAGCCTTGTTTTCATCGCCTCGGGAATATGCCCCCAAGCCGTTGCCCTTTTATCTCATGCATTATCATCTCGATTGACCTAGAGTGACAGCAACCCTTGTTCTCGTCTCCTCGTTATGTTTTGTGATTGGACCTCCCGTCGCCCAAAAGACGCAGGGTATTCCTTTTACTTCTGCCGCTACCGTGTTTGGAGAATACAACAACTACAGTGACTGGGACAAGCCCTTTTCTGTTCCGTTCACCTTCTTTTGTGCCGCATGGGCCATTACTGGCTGGAATGCACCATCAGCCGTGGCAGAGGAGACTCACAATGCACGAATAGTTGCACCTCGCTCCGTCATCAACACGTATTGTCTACAAGCAGGCATGGGTATGCTATTTGCATCTTGTTGGCTTTCTCTATTACCGACAAGGAAGCAGCAGCATCTGACCCTACGTAAGTCTCTCATTTCACCAGTAAACTAGTACCGTGTTCTGCCTGACGGCACGATACCTTGCCCATCTGTGCAATCACTAACCAGCTCCTGTTAGCGGCTGCGCTGCGTTCACCCTTCTAATAGAGCGCTGGGATCTCAAGGCCGCGGGAGCTTTTCTGCTGGTCATCTTCCTAGAAATTTCCATCGGTGGCGCGGCCGTTTTGGTCATGATGTCTTGTCAGACAGCTGCCTTTGCACGGGATGGGGGGATGCTCTTCAACGATAAACTCTCGTACGTCTCACCCGGGAGCAATATGCCAATTTATACAACGATGTTTCTCACGGTTGGCGGCATGCTTATCTTATGTCTAGGATTTTCTCCTATTGCTTCCAAGACCATCTACTCCCTTGCTGTCATGCGGTCATGGTATTGTACGCACTACCCATGATATTCAGAATCTTCGACAACGGACGATGGGTTCCGGGCCCGTGGAATATGGGCCGACTTAGCAAACCTGTTCATGTCCTGAGTTTCTTGACGGTCGTGTACATGACGATAATGGAATGCTTCCCCCCTCAGGCAGATTGGACTGGATCGACGCTGAACTAATTGAGCCGTATTCTTGGGTGCCGTGTTACTCTCTGCCCTCCTGTGGCTTTCACATGGCTCCCGTCATTACAAGGGGGTTAACCAAGAAATGCTGAGGGCTTGGAGAGAGCGCGAGCATGACCATGGTTTGAGCCAGGAATGTTCTGGCGAATCGCGTAGCGAAACATATATCGAGGGAGTGAAGCCTTAGGTATTTTTATCCAAAAGATTGGCATCTACTTTTCTGTCAGTAGACTCTGTTGCCTATTCGGTTGTTAGCCATCTAGCTTCCAGTGTATCAATATTTGTAGTTACCTCTTCTCTGGCTATTTCAATCATATACCAGCTCTGGGTTGTTTTCCCCAACAAGCTCGAGACAGCAACACGCGAATTACGAATTCAAGCAATGGCCCTCCAGTAAGTTCTTCTGCTTAGGTGTTTCTTGCGAAAGCAGATCGGTCGAAGTTATGGCACGGATGACATGAAAATTTGCTTCACGAGTGCTTGGCAGGCTCTGAGATGTGCATGACGTTGGATACTTTTCAACGGCAATATATCTGTGTAGGCATTGCCTTTAGTGCTCGTTACCATGGGCCCTTTGGGGCTTTTTATGCTCATAGATTGAGCGAAGTTGTCATCCCCATGAGATACAAAAATATATCTTATCGGCCTTCTTACTCCTTGTATGACTGTCCATCTCGACTAGTGAATATTCTCAGGATACGGTAGCGCCTACATCAGTACCTAATGGGTTCATATATATGGTTAAACAATGGTAGAGTCGTTGTCGAACGATATTGATATAAAAGGTTTGATCATAAGCCTTAATTTCGTGAGTGGTAGCGCCATCACAAGAACAAAGTGTACAGGGGAGGTAAGAAAGCCCAAAGAACCACTACAAAGATTACTGACAGTAAATCAGCTATAAGTTTTTTTACTTTTAGAATACACATCCTAAGGTTTTCACTTCCCGATGGTCAACGATCTAAAGATAGTTCTATAGCTCACCACTCACGAACAGGACCTCCGGAGTCAAGGAGGATTGACAGCTGGGTGCTTTAATGGGCTCTCCCCCGAAATATTGGATGAGAATCAATGCTCTGGCGATATATGCTCTCTAACAGGGCGTTGTCTGCAGTCAGTGAGTCTCATTGTACTGGTAGCTTTCGCCACCAGTATAATTCTTCGGCGTCACTGGAAACTCCGCCCGAGCTTGATATCCCGGTGCCTTACCACATTCCTATATCTATTTGGTAGCCTAGAGCAATGATTTCAGGCACCGAAATTAATACACGCCTCGGCTAGAAGTCATTGAAGTTGTGACCAGACTGGACAAGGCAGGAAACACGAAATGTCCACGAGTGGCGACTCTGTATGCAGTGGTAGCTGTAAAGAGGCCAGCTAGGGGAGGAAAGAAAATTCAGGATATTGATCCTATATAACAAGAAGATTCAGGTAACTTAGCATAAATTTAGCATGAGTTCAGGATACCTTTTACTGAGTTTATTTTCATATTCTATATAAAGGCATGATGTTTTCTTGCGCGCCGAGGGCCAGGAAGAAGATCGAGATATACAGAGTAGTTACGTCGAAATACAGGCACGGACAGCTAAGTGTTTTTAGTTCAATACTCTTCCCCGCTCTCCAATTGGAATCGACATGCCGCAATTCTGTAGCTAAAAGCTAAAAAGGCTAGGTACGGATACTGTTGTAAGTGATGATAAGGATGCTAACTGCCTACCTAGATGAAAGCCTTGAGAGTCAATACACAGCAGCTGTTCAATAGGTACCTTACCTATCAACTCTCTCTCTGACCTATCACTGAATCTATTGCCAACAAACCATTCCTGGGTGAGCAGATCCCCGCAGTTCTCCCACTGTCAAGGGTCCCCAGGCTTCCCTGTCAATTGGCGGTGAGAGGCACCTCAGGTACGTGCTGGCACTGCCAAAATCTGCCTGTTGCATATGTACCTACCTCCTGATAGCTCTGGCGGGCCTAGCAATGTTTGTTGACGACCCCGCCACCAATTGGATGTCCCACTGCACCAGCGCACCCACAGACTGGAACTCCAAACACCCACCCCGAAAACCATCACCACCTCAGGCCCCTTATTGCCCTTCCCCCCTTCAAGCGCTGCGCGCGTACAGTATTTCTCTCCCCGTCTTTTTCCTAGTCCGACCTCAATCCTCTCGTCGTAGCTTCTTTAGCTTCATCCAGACAAAATGAAGGGCGAGGTATGTCTACAATTACGCTGTAGCCCGTCTCTCCGTTGCAGTGCATTGCTTCGCTCTGCTCGAGATACCCTTTGTGTGTTCCACTCGGTGTCTGGAGCTGAGCAGCTGGGGCGCCCCCTTATTATCCGTTGAAGCTGCCATCCGACCTCGCGATGCTGATTCTCTGCTATCCAGATTCTTCACCTCCACCTGGGCCAGGCTGGTACCCAGCTCGGTAACTCTGCTTGGGAGCTGTACGTTGTCTCCCTGGATTGTCAAATAACGCCACCCTCACGAAACTGAAGCTGACTGGCATCTGAATAGCTACCTTCTCGAGCACGGTCTCGGTCCCGATGGTCGCCCCGACCCCAATGCTCCCGATATTGGTGATCCTGGCTCTTTCGAGACTTTCTTCACTGAGACCAGCAGCGGCAAGCATGTTCCTCGATCTCTCTTCGTCGATCTTGACCCCTCTCCCATTGACGAGATCCGGACTGGCGAATACCGTAACCTTTTCCACCCCGAGTTGTTGATCAGCGGTAAGGAGGATGCCGCCAACAACTATGCTCGTGGTCATTACACCATTGGCAAGGAGATGGTTGACAATGTCATCGACCGCATTCGTCGCGTCGCCGGTGAGCTCTTTCGACGCCTCTGTACTTGCACTCAACGCTAACCGCATGATTCAGACAACTGCCAGTCTCTTCAGGGTTTCCTGATCTTCCACTCCTTCGGTGGTGGTACCGGTTCTGGTTTCGGTGCTCTTCTCCTCGAGCGTCTCTCTACCGAGTACGGCAAGAAGTCCAAGCTCGAGTTCGCCGTCTACCCTGCTCCCCGAACCTCAACTGCCGTCGTTGAGCCTTACAACGCTGTTCTCTCTACTCACAGCACTATTGAGAACTCTGACTGTACTTTCCTCGTCGATAACGAGGCTGTTTACGACATCTGCCGTCGCAACCTCGATATCCCTCGACCCTCGTACGAGCACCTGAACCGCCTCATTGCCCAGGTTGTCAGCTCCATCACATCCTCTCTCCGATTTGACGGTGCTCTCAACGTCGATCTCAACGAGTTCCAGACCAACTTGGTTCCCTACCCTCGAATCCACTACCCTCTCATCAGCTACGCCCCTGTCATCTCCTCTGCCAAGAGTGAGCACGAGAGCTTCAAGGTCCAGGAGCTTACCTTCCAGTGTAAGTACTGCTCATGTTGTAGGCGCATCCTCGAAGATACTGACTCCCCACAGGCTTCGAGCCCAACAACCAGATGGTTGTCTGCGATCCTCGAAACGGCAAGTATATGGCTGTCGCTCTTCTGTACCGCGGTGATGTCGTTCCCCGCGACTGCAACGCCGCCATCGCTGCCCTCAAGGCCAAGGCCTCATTCAACTTGGTCGAGTGGTGCCCCACTGGTTTCAAGCTCGGCATCAACTACCAGAAGCCCATGGCTGTCCCCGCTGCTCCTGAGGCTGGAGGCCTTGCCCCCGTCAAGCGATCCGTCTCTATGCTTTCCAACACCACCGCCATCGCGGAGGCTTGGTCCCGGCTCGACTACAAGTTCGACCTCATGCACAGCAAGCGTGCTTTCGTCCACTGGTACGTCGGTGAGGGTATGGAGGAAGGCGAGTTCACCGAGGCCAGAGAGGATCTCGCTGCTCTGGAGAAGGATTATGAGGAGGTTGCTGCCGACTCCTTTGAGCCTGAGGAGGAGCTCGAGTACTAGACGATCGAGCAAGGCGAGTTTATGTAATCTCTTTCGACTTCTTTGACGACATGTTTTAAGCGATGGCTCGGACATGGCTCACGCCCGCGAAGCAATGTACAGAAAAGAGTTGTGGAGGAAGTTGTTTAAGATTCCCGAGATTTTTGAGGTGGCACACATAAGGGGGCAAAGATGTCGGTCACCAAGCGCCAGAGTTTGGCTCAGGGTACCCCGTTAGTACATGGTCTTGAATGTTGGTGCCAGGCCCTGATAGACGAGACTATCCCTCGACGCAAGCTTGGTGCCTTTGTTAGCAGGCACGTAAAATTGATGATATATCCATTTTCATTGAAATAGTTTTGCTTACGGCCTCGTGTAATGTCGTTGATATGAGAACCACTCCTATACCACACCAACGTACTGGGCCAACTCCACATTGAATACAAACAGCCAAAATTAGTGCTTTCTATACTGGTGAACTCTGTACAACTCTATGAACTTTTCAACCACCGCCCGATAAGTATACAAGTACCTTTGTATCTCATATAAGCGGCCAGAACTTGCCAGGGCGGCCAAGGCCGAAAAATCACTCGCAAAGTCTCCGGGGCATGGGGCCCTCTTTTTAACAACACCATCCTCGTCCTCATCACGTATGAAAAGCGCACGTCTCACATGTCAACCACCAGCGATATGAGTGCTATCCGTCATAGAATGCTCAGCTCTTCTTCTTCCACTCGGCAGCTCTCCTTGCGCCTCGGTTTTGGGGCCTGCCGGATCTGCCCTTGCCCTTGCCCTTCTTACCAAGTTTAAGATCTTTGGGTGTGCCGTCCTTAGATGAAGCACGGCGGCCTTCAAAAACGAACTGTTCGGGTCCTTTGATGCTAGACGGAATGTTCTGGACATCCTCGGAAGCACCCTGTGTTGAGGGTCGCTTCTTGTGGCGTTGCTGCACGGCGGCCGAGCGGCCGAGAAGCTTGCTTGTACGTCCAGCCATGGACTGCTCCTCAGGTGTAGCCTTGTGCTTGTATTTTGTGCGATTGGCGGCGCCATTAGGAACGATATTCTGGCCCCTGGCTCGCTCTTGGGCGAGAGCTGTCTTGCGAGGATCCTTGGCTCGAGTGACTCGCAACTTACGCGGTAACATGGGAGGAAATTTCTTGCCATCAAGGAGCAAGGCTGCCTCGACATCGTTGCCATCCTGGAAAATCATGTTAGCAGCTGGTCCGATCGAAGTAGGTAAGACAACTGTGGACTTACATAAAATTGGACATAGGCGAAACCTTTGCCTACACGAGTCTTGGAATCTCGAACTACTCGGACGTTTTCAACCTTTCCCTGAGTGCTAAAAGTTCGCCAAAGACCCTCTTCGACATCGGATGGGGTCTTGTTCTTCTTCTTCTCCGTAGTGTCGCCATCCGCGTTGGTGTTCAAGACGGTCTCATCGTCAACAAACCCGAGGTTGCCGACAAACACACATCGGCGGTGATCCGTGGGACTGGGGTGGGCGACGCTGTCGACTCTCAGGTGCCTTTCGAGGACCTGGGTACCATTGAGTTCTGCGGCAGCCTTGCGAGCTGCCGCCGAGGTCGAGTATACGACATATGCATTGGCGGACTTGGTCGTTGCGTCCATCAGGCTCTTAGTAATGTAAGCTGCTCGCTTGGGGAGAGAGCCGCCTGCGAAAGCCACGGAACGGAAACGTAGTGACTCGATAGTTTGCGGGGGAGTGGCATCTTTATCCAGAATGGATGACAGATGGGCCATGAGGGTCTTCTTGGCGGTCTTGGAATTGATTGCTTCTGTGGACACGTTGGCGAGGAAGACTGTTCGCGCTGCCTTCTCAAGGTCTGACGATTTGTTATCCTTGGCGAGGGTCTCATGGACGGGTATGTCACTGTCGTTGCCGGCATCATCATCCTCCGCGACAGCCTTTTCGGTCTTATTCAGAGCATCATTCTTTTGTCGCTTGCCGGCGCGCTCAGCTTCCTCCTCCGCAACAAGTTTGTCCAGGTATTTGCCCTCCAGATCGTCGTTCTCGTTTTTTCTTTTTCGTTTCCGTTCCTTGTTTGACTTGTCTTCTGTCGCATTAATAATGTCGTCGAGCTCCACTGGCGCATCCTTCATGGGCTCGTTTGAAGATTCTTCCTCCTCCCCTTCCTCTTCCTCTTCCCCTTGCTCGTCTTCACTCTCTCCCTCTGGCTCCGAAGCGTCAGATACTTGCTCTTCCTCATCTGAGGGGCCATCTTCTTCGAAGCTCAGCTCCTCGCTAATCTCAGAGAGGACCTCATCGTCGGCGTCTTGTTCTTCAAGCTGCACCCTTGGCTTGGGAGGTTCCCGAACCTTTTGTTCCACCAAAGTCGAGTATCTTGACTTAACGGGAGCCTGGACAGGACCAGCCTGCAAATGATAAGTATGGATCAAGTCAAATGGCTAGATGTCGCCAAAGAAAAAACTTACACTGGACGCAAAAAGAGCGTGGAGGGTGGGGTCCACCACCTTGGAAGAAGCTGTCAGGCTCTTTGAACTGGTTTTTGTTAGATCCTTGTCCGTAAAGGCGTTGAGGATCGGCAACTTACCGTTTTGCCATTGTGTCAGATTCAGTACTGTTTGTGCTGAATTGGAAAAGTTGCCGACTCTTGTACACTCTTTTGACCTGCGTCGAAAAAGAAAAAGTCCCAGGTTCAGTACGGAATACCCACAATCAGATTGCTCGGGACATGGTTATTGGTTCGATAACCTTAGCCAATCGATAAGCTCTCGTGGCACTGACAGTGAGCATTTCTGCCGTCAAGGGCCGCCTTTTTACAGGCCCCGTCATTCTCTCAGCAGGGCCGCTTCGGCGCTCGCCCCGAGCCTTGGTAGGGACGCCCAGGGCAGCCAGCGCAAACCGGGGCCGCACCGCACTCATATCATTCCCTCTCTCTACTCTCTGTTCCCCTCCACCAGCCCATTGTCGAATACAAGTTTCCTGGCTCTTCCTTACCTCAGATTCCTCTTTGGAACCTCTCATGCCGGACAGGGATCTTCCCAATCGGTTGTTTCTTAGCTCACATTCACCTTCTCACGTTCCCACTCCAAGATCTTGCGTCCTCGATTGTCTAGCGACGATTCCTCGTCACCCGGCACCACGGGCGCGCTCCCACGACCTTGCGATCGACCAAAGCATCGTTTACCGCCCAACGATACGTGAAAACACAATAGTTTCATTGAGTCACTTTAAAGACACGTAATCGCGTCCTTTTGCAGCCATGGCTGCCACTGCTTCCGCACCTCCGCCTCTCTCCTCGCCGCCGCTTGGAGTTGCCGATCATGAGGATAGCAACATCTCCAGCCCCCTCAGTGAGGTCGACACGAAGGACGACAACGACGAAGACATTGAGCATATGAATCTCGATCATGATGACGAAGATATCGTCAGGCGCAGCCCTCGAAAGAAGCCACCACCTACCTCCGACTCGGACAGCGTTCTCTCTGACGCCCACTCCGACGTTCCGTCGGATGGCAACGTCACAGAAGCTGAAACTGAGCGACTATATGATACACCAAAGCACCAGGGGCAGCGAGATGTTGTGGTAGGCCAATTTAACGAGGGTCAAGTCTACGAACACACTCCCGGCAAGCTACGCAGGACTGCCAATCTGCACAACGAGGACGAGGACGAATCTGCAATAGACGACGACGATGCTTCTACTGGCTCCCCCACCGTTGGCGAAGATTCGCCAACAAAACATGCTATTGCACATAATGCAGGAGAGGACGACGAGCAAAAGAATGACGCCCAAGAGCGGAAGCGGAAGCGTTCACCCGCTGCCGATCAATCAGAATCTGAAAAGCCGCTTAGAAAACGAGCAAGTTCCGAGCATGCGACCGATGTGAACACCCCCCAGCAGCCCGAAGAGACTATTCTGCAAGAAGATGGGCCCACCCCTGCACATGAAAGCACCGGCACACATACACCTGCTGAAGACACTGATGCTTCTCTCCAAAAGAGATCTACCAACAGAGAGACTGATCTGGCAGAGCGCCTTTCGCGCGCCGTAAAAAAGAATACCCGCGGGTTCAAACGAAAAGCAGCTGTAGCTGCAGCTGATCTTGATCCGGACACTGACAGCGGAAGTCATGATGGCGCGCGCGACAGTGCTAGGGGAACAGACTTAGATCACCACGACGAAGCTGATGCAGATGCGGACGAAGAAGTTGACTCAGCTACTGTACATGATGAAGAGTGTAAGAACAAATTTACTCATGGTTCAGGTCATCTTACTTATCTTATTACAGTGGAACGAAAACAAGCTGCTTTCAAGGATTGGACTGTTATTGAGGAAATGTTTGGGGTGTTTCGTGACAGGTACGTTATGTTGTGAAAGCAAGCATATACCTGCTGATGTCTTGTCTAGGCTCTACAAAGACCGACTTGAAAGACTGGAAGAGGAAGAACAGTCACTCCTTGCCAGCGAACCGACACATCCCGAGTACCTAAACATGAGGCAGTGTTTGGATGACCGACTAGAACAAAAACTACGCGAAATAAACAATGAACACGAATATCGCCTCAAGGCTCACGAACGACGGTCTGTTGCCCAGCGAGCTCAAATATGGGGGCAATACTACCAAGCGGTTCGTGAGAAGAGAGAAAAGACCCTAGAAGCACTTAACCAAGAGTGGTACGACATCCAAACGGCAAGGCGAAGCGCACACAGCTTGCAGGACTGCGGCTTGCTCTACCCCAAGGATCCCGCACAACGTGTGAGAAATGCGATCGCCTACAACACCGAGGTCTCAGCACTAGCTACGATTGCAAAGTACGAAGGATTCCCCGCAGGCCCCGAGATGAGCGGGGCGACACCGTCGGAACTAGAAGACGATATAGCTGCCATTGAGGTACGTTGATAACGCGGGTTAGCTCCCAGAGCACTGAGCTGACTATCGCAAGCGAGCCAAACGATTACGGCATAAGCCAGTAAACCAACGACGAGAGGAATACTATGCTCAGCCATTTGATCGCCTCGGACCCGCTGGTGAACAATTCATTCGAGAGACGCCGTGGGCCAATCCAAATCACTTACTTCACAAGATGCACCCTACAGCTGCTCCGACGGAGGCACCTCCAGATGATAAGGCCAGCCGCGGTGCGCACCAAGCTTCTGTGCCTCCTAGCGCCCAAATCACGCAGTCTCCTTCACTTTCGGCACGACTATCGGAGTCTCCAGAATTGACAAGAACGTTACTTGGCCCGGCTCACCAAGCCAAACGGGTCGGCAACAATGTGCCCGGCGTCAACCGCGGTACAAAAGCAGCAGCTACATAGACGTTGAGTGTGTAGGATTTGTATATCCTTCGGATAGGATTGAATTGGCAAAACTGCGGGGCATCTTGCTTTTGTACTCGGATTTTGTGATACCCAGGGGAGGCGATCGGTTCAGACCGCCGCGGACGGGCTGTCTTTTTCTTTTTCTTTTTCTTTGGACTTGAGCGACATTAGAATATTCTCTTGGTCTGCGGTGGCTAGCATATATCTGTCTACTGCCAGCAGTCGAGCGAAAATAATCTACTTTGTAGGTAGTGGATAGCCGGTTGTTTGATTATCACTGTACAAAGGTCTTCATATACTTATACGCACCCTGCACAGAACAGCTGGCAAACCTGTTATACATGAAAGGATGGGGAGTTTTATGGGCGTTTTGCTCTGTATGTCTTATGAATGGCAACGCTGCCTTTCGCCCTCTTATTCAACTCGCACCCGTGTCGAAATCCCAGCGCTTGATCGTACATGTGGCCGAGCCACTTGGGTGAACTGTCTACTTGGATGCAGATGGTTTCGCGGGCGCATCTGGGACCTTGACATCTTCGAAATTGTCTTGACCAACGGCGTTAAGCGTATACCAATCTAGGGCACGTTAGCAGAGGATGACAATCACACAAGAGCTCTCTCTCTCTCTCTCTCTCTGTGCGTACAGATGCTTCCAACGACAGCCAAGAGACCAAGGCCTGTCACGGCATTTTTGACAAGATAGGGCCGTCGTGCTCGTACGAGCGCAGGGCCCTGTCGCAGACGGCGATCGTAGTATGTTGAGTGCGGGCTGTTTCGGAGTCATGATCAGCCCACTTCAGTGACTATTATTCAATAAACAAACCTGGTAGGCATTTTAGATTGTCCAGTTGTCAATTATTATAAGAGCTTTCCTGAGCCAGGTCAAAATGCAATTGAAGGGGCCAATTGCTAAAATGCCGCGAGATATGGGTCTATTTCGAATGTGCTTCGAGTGAATGTCGATGCGCCTTTGTAGTATATGTGCGGCTAAACATCGGCCGGACGGAGCATGACCGTGACGTCTATTGAACTTTCCTTACCTCTAGTTCAAAGGTTATTTGTGGAGCTTGCTTGCTTGCAAGGGTCTGTTTCCGTTTCCACGTTCCATATTCTTTGCTTTCGCGTCGCCATTTCCAAGATTCAGGTCTGGAATACACCAACCCTGACAGCGACAAGGACAACAGCGACAGCGCGGAACAGATCCCGGACGTGTATGACGACGCCACGGCACGCGCGACTTTCGATCCTTTGGTGAAGCTGAGCGGTTGATGCAAAGCATAGCTTTAGCCTAGTCGCGCGACCACGGTTCAAGAGCCGCATCAGCACCTTTATCTACGAAAACCACTTCATCGCACACTTACGGGCAGCTTATGATTTTATCATCCGCCGACACCTACCGCCGCGACCGAGAATCTGACCAATAAATTATGGCAGCGAATCTTTCAGTGTCGGACCAGATCCGACAGCTTGACGATGCACGAAAGTTGGTTTTGGGAGATGTTAAATATTACCCCAGTGTTGTCAAGGGAATACTACCTATCATCGGACCAAGTGCAGCGCTCGAGCTGCGAAGATGGGGCGCCGAATTTCTAGCTGAAGCTTTTTCGACGCCCGCTCTACCAAATGGAGAAAAGGAGACAATGCAACCTTATGCTTTACCAACATTGGAGTCTATGCTCGAGAATGAGCTCGAAGATCCTCAAGTTCTGCGCAGTGTGATCCAATGCGTTGCCAGTATCTATCCCTTGGCGATGAGATGGATGTATGATGAGACCGCCCTGCGAGATGCAAGATTTAGCTAATGTGACTACATAGCATCAACAACGGATACGACACAATCACTTGGGAAAGGATGGTAGCTGTGAAACAAAAGGTTCTAAAGATGTGGGACAATGCCAGCCCTACTGTGAGGATCTGTTGCATCAAGTTTGCGCAACGTGTAATTCTGGCACAGACAGCAGCGACGGGCTCTGAGCTACGAGTATGAGTCGGCGATCTAGTTAAATGGGGTGTCGCTAACATATCGAAACAGTATGGTGGTACTCTAGATGTCTCGCTGGATAAAATCCCCCCAAATCATCAGTCACTTGATCCTCGGAATTTGGAGGCTGAAGCGTCCGGACTCCTGAACCGAATGTTGGCAACTTTGCAGGAGAGCAGGTAAGAGGGTCGCTTTTGACTGTAATGCCCGTGTAACTAACTCTACGCGAAACTGCAGCGATGCTCTGCTCGTAGACTCAACGTTGAACTGCATGTCTATCCTCGTGAGGACACGACCAGGAACCTCGAACAGGATCATCAATGCTCTTCTCAACTTTAATCCCCTCAAGCTCGCCAACTCTCCTCTAACCCCCAAGACCCGCGTCATGATTAGATCTATGGAGAAAACAACTCGAGTATTGCTGATTCATCTTACGAAGCGAGATCCTAACAATCCAATGACCCATAGGATACAGCTGCACGTAGAACGCATGGTGCTGATCATGGCGGAGTTTTTTGACGATTCTGGACGGAAACGCCACCTCGAGTCAGCACCACAAGACGCCAATGACGCCAAACGACAGCGATTATCCCCAGCACAAATTCAAATACCACCGTTGGGCCCTGGCCCCCACAGCCTAGCAGACGTTTTCACTCTCATCGACAATACTGCTCTAAAGAATTTCGATATCTCGCAAGTTCCCGCTCCTTTAGTCGCCAGGATCGCTGTCACCACGCTGTCGAGACTTGACCCTCAAGTATTGTCTAAAGCGGTCGATGGTATTCGCGGCCGTCTCGACGCCCTAGCCAATGCTCCGGCTCCTGAGTTAAATCCCAACACCGCCCCGTTGGGCGTAGACGAAGACGATGACGACTATGAGCCTGATTTCTACCAGGCAGAGGACACAGAACAGATTCTTAACAAGCTAGATAGCTCACCCATGCATGATGCACCGGTATTGGACGATGGTCTTACACTGAAATCATTCCACCTTCATCAGCCTAGTGCTCTGACACCAGAAACGGCACTGACAGCAGGCAACGGAACAGTCACCCGGGTAATTGAGATGATGAAGTCGCTAGAAGACCCGGCCAAGAAGAGCAAGGCTGGCTTCAGCAGATTAGCAGCTAGTTCTGGTAATCGGGGTTCTTGGATGACAATACTGGCACGACTAGCAACACGCTCTGTAGCCGGTCTCGAGGAAACCTCTATCAAAGAGGAGGGTGGCTCATCGGCACCCCAGTCTCTCAGCAACAATATTCGCGATGTTTTATATTCCCATGTGATGGAGGACTTCCGAAAGCATATTGATGTGGCGGTCTCATGGCTCTGTGAAGAGTGGTACAACGACAAACTTCAACAGAAAAAGGGCTGCGATCGACCATTGTACTACGAAAAGTGTTGCTTGCGTTTGATTGATGGATTTTTGCCATATCTGCACCCTCAGGACAAAGTGTTGACGCGATTCTTGAGTGAAATACCCGAGCTAAACAAGAACCTCCTGTCGCGCGTGAAGCACATGTGTCGCGACCCCAGCGTTGTCCAGCTAGCTTTGACAAGCCTTCTATACTTGGTCATGATGCGGCCACCTGTCAAGGAGATTGCACTGGACACGGTGCAAGATATCTGGACCGAATGTAAGTCGAACTGGGACCTTGTCTCAGGATAGTTACTGACCCGTCACTAGTTGAAGAATCAAGACCTATGGCAGGCAAGTATTTGTCCAAATATCGGCCAACCTTCATGGAGTCTGCACGCAATGCTGCTGGTGATCCTGGACAGTCTGCATCGCCTGCTATCACCGCTTGAAGCGGGCTCCCAGTTTCATCACCGAGGTCATAACGGATCGATCAATGGTATGTGCAACGATATGCGATTGCTACTTTATCCGGTTGTATCAAAAGATTTATTAAATCGTCACGATAATGGATGTATGGAGTTGCTCTAGCCACAAAACACGGAGGAATGGCTTGACGTTGCTTTTCAGGCACACTAGCTACAGAAACAGAGGGCCTGGAGTGGACAACTGTCTCAGGATGACAGAAAACCAAACCACGGAACGAGGCATTCAACGGCGTTAAAGGGTAGACACAGGATTTAAATACCAGTCGATGATGGGGAGGGCGGCATTGTCTGTTTAGGTAGACTGTTGTAAAGCTATAGAACAATTTACCAGACGCGCATGTATCATTACACACGGCCAAGCATGGTTTTGTGAGGAAGATAAGATAGATTTGGCTTGGCTTGATTTGATGTATGGCACGACATAGTAATCTTGAGTCAAGTATCATTTTGAGCATGGAACCAAACTCCGAGATCCTTGCACTTGAAAATGGACCTTTGGCCCTTAGAAAACACGGCCATGGGTGTCATTGCTGAGCCAAGGGAAGAAGTGTAAACACTGGATTGCGTGTTTTGTGCTATGATAGAGGTTAATGTTGCTGTGCCATCAGGAGAACATGGTTGCTGGGGTATAGTACGTACTATAATAGTCATGGACTTTAATTGGAGACCCGTGACGTTGGTATTCTCTAAAATATTCCTTTGGGTGTGCCTGATGGATCGCTCCTTGTTTTGTTTATTGATTACTTCTCTCACGATACTGATCGACACTAAGGCTCCTTGATAGTTCGACCGGCGCATGTCAATATTTGCCTTTTCCGTCCCTCCAACCATTTGGATTTCAACGGCAGATAACTTGCCTAGAGGTACTCCGTACTGTAACGGCACAAACGGGGACCAGACGGGAGCCAGCGGGAGCCAACACTATCACGAGGTACAAGTACGTACTGATGAAGATCAGAAACCCCCAGCAAGTCTTCCCTTGAGAACAAAAAACAGAGAAAGGGACCGTTGTCGCCCGTTATTATTAGTGTGGGTTAATTTATGTCTGTGTTCACATTGCTTATGCAGCTATTCTGTTCTTAACATTACAGGAAGAGGTTTGCCTCGTTTTCCCCTCTGCCTTATATTTGTTCTGTTGTCTTGCTGCTGATGAGTTACTCCTTTTTATCTGCGGCATTGAGCAACCAAGCAACACTTCAATGCAAAAGGATTACACTGCTTTAAGCACGTGAACCAACGTCAACTCATCAGTCGTTGCAATGCGAAATCGTCTTTTTAAGGGAAACTTCCCTGTTCACAAAGACACAGTCAACGGTATGTCCAACACTTGAGCTGTGAGATTGGTCTTGTGTATTCTTTGTTAGATATCCTCACATTACGTGCTGCTGTCTTTGCACTTTTCAACAACTAACTACTACCTACCACCCGTCCGTCCGTCCATGCCTCACTATCCACTTGAAACAGCTCCCCACATCTTCAACTGGGGCGCGACTGTACAATTGTCGTCCCGTCCCATCCTGTCTCCTGCTTGTCTCGTCAGTTCTGTCGGGCTTGATTTGACCTGACGTGACTGGGCTCCTTCACGTCAGCCTTGTTTCCTTTTCCACACTAGCGACTTTTCTATTTCGTTTTCTAATCTTCACTGCATTACCACTTCGATGAAGCAGCTACTAGCTAACACCAGCCTATTCTTGTTCAGCCGCCGACACAGTCGCAAGTAAATCCACCGAACCACATGCTGCTCGTTTGGACGAGGAAAAGACCTTGACTCCCGCCTCCACCGGCGCCGTCAACAGCATGAAAGCCCGGGGCCCTGCCTCCTATAAACCGGCCGTCGCCAGGTCCAGCACAATCAGAAGCGTCCGGAGCTTTGAGGGCTCCGAGTCTAGCCCCGAAAGCAAATACAGTAATTTCTCCTGTAGCATGAACAGTACCACAAGCGCCCTGTCCAACTCCAACTCCGATTCCAACTTCCCCAGCCAGACACACCTCAAACCCAAGACCGAACGCGACACACATACAGCGACACCCTCGCGCTGGAGCACTGGTGCTGCGCGCGTGGTCGAGCCTACTCCAGATCCAGATAATTCCGCCATGTCAGAAAACGTTGAAGCGCCAGACAGTCAATGGGACTCGACAATAGGCAAAGCCGGTCTGGGAAAGACCGGTCGCGTGATAAACAAACTTGTCAGCGACAACGAAGCTCTGAAGCGCGACATAAAGATTGAGCGCCTCAAAGCAGACGAGGCCAAGCAAGCGGCCAAGCTGGTTGAGGACAAGCTTGAGCGCATGGTCAACGATTATGAGAGCCGACTACTCGAGGCCAATGTTACTAAGACACTGCTGGCTCGAAAAGAACGCCAGGTGGAGACCTTGCAAACAACCGTCGGACTTGAAAAGAAGAAGGCTATAGATGCCCTTCAACGCGAAAAGAGCTGGAGGGAGGAGATGGACAAGACGAGGAAAGATGCAACGACCCAAGTCGAAGAAGCAACTAGCTATGCGCAGTTGATGGAGGGTCGCTATAATGCCATCTCGTCCCACTGGCAAGACCAAGGAGAACAAGTCAAGCGAGCCGTCTCCAAGATGAAATCCGAGATCGACCAGCTCAATGAGGAGCGACGAGCAGACGACGACAAAATACAAACACTAAGAGATCTGTGCGACCAGCAAGATAGCAACATCAAGCAACTTCGACACGAAAAGGAAGAGATTGCGCGTATGTTTGAGGAATACAAACAGAGCCAAGAACAAGGCCTCAAAGATATCAAGACCAACGCCAGAAAGCGAGAAGACGAGCAAGAAGCTTTGCTAGAAGCTTCTAGGGAAACTCTCAACAAGCTGAGATGGGCGCTGAACGTGAAAGAAAACGTCAAAGGCGCGCAATAAAAATAGCTAATCTTGTTGCGCTGCCACCCATCAAACAAGTTGTTGTGTCCGCAACTCACTTATTTGGCAAACTACATCTCCCTGCATGTGTGATTTGATCGATTCATTTACCTCTTTTCGACAAGTCGACTCGCTGGGCCCGGTTTCTTTCCCGAAGCTTGAAACAGCCTCTTGACTTTACGCCTACGAATACTTGATGACCATCGCCCCCTCGATACCACTCCTTGTATACTCTGCTCTTCTGCTCTCTAGACACATTACATGGCCTGGAAATTTACGCTGCATTTGAATCTGTCTCTGTAACCCGTCTCGGTTACTTACATAACACTGGGAAAGGGCGTGCCGAGGTGTTTGGGGTATTTAGGGTTCTTTTTGTGTTGTGCTGAGGCTTGATGCCTCACAATCGAGACATAGTGATATGTTTGGATATAGATATTGTCATACCAGGTGAAACAACCTGTGGGCAGGGAAAAGAAAACAAACCGTTACATCATTTGGGTTATCTATAGAGTGCCTACACCTGAGTTAGTTATGAGACATCCCCACGTACTTGAATATTTTATTTATTGAAGTTTGTGGTGCATCAAGCTAGGGTGGTGCTGGAAGATCCCAACTTCATACTTCCTCATTTTCAATATGTAACTGCCTTACTTGACAACCGCCTTTGAGCCATCTCTGAAAACGAGTGCAGGGATGTTAAAGGCGCAAATCTATATACCTTAGCTAGCTTCCGTTTTAATGATCATGAAATGCAGGCATTAGGTATTCTTCCCATTCGCGGTGCACATTGCCTCCACGATGCAGTGCTTGCACCTCAGTGTCAGTCATTCCACTTTCTACCTCTCGTCACCTGGCAAAGGGGGATGCGTTTCATGGCAGTGAATCACGGACGGCTGTTCTTTTCAGCGAGATAAAAGAAAGACAGTGACACTGTTGGCACCTGCCTTTGATCATGGAAGCTGCTGCTTGCCGCTTAAGTAGCGGGAGGCTGCAGTGGTGGCAGCTTCCTCCCTTTATTCCTGTTTGTTCAGGCAGCCACCTACCTACATCAAGCAGATCTCCTAATCTCCAAGTTTTTTTCTGCTTCTTCTTCTTCTTCTTCTTCTTCTTCCACCCACCTCCCTTCCAGCTTTTCACCTTGGCATAGTCTTTCGCATCAACCTTCCTTCTTATCTGCCTTCCTTTCATAAGCCGGTCCATGCCACTGCGTCTTTAAGACCGACGACTTTCTCCCCTTCACACGTGCTCTATCACTAAAGCATCCTGTTGCTTGGGTATTTAGACCAAGGTACCCTCTATTCTGTGCCGGTTGGCTAATGTGTCAGCGCTACCATCTACGTTGAAGTGTTTAGCATTCCTCAATTCCTCAACCACACCTTGCTATGTGAGTAGACCTATCAGCACAGATATAGAACCGGTTATTCACCAGTCATCCAGCACCTTCATGTCACAGCCATGGATATTGTAGAGTTCTACGTATCTTGTAACCCTCCTTTACTCCCTAAAGGAGTGGCGCTGATATTTGCGAGTGTCGAGGAAAATGATGACCTTGTAAGTATGGAAAGTCTCTCCAAGACTTCTATTAACACATTTTTCTTTTCCTCTTGCCATTAGGGAATCATTGAAATCCTCTACGAACCTGAGATCCCTTGGTTTAAGCTCATTGTCCCACGGGCTTCTCAGCGCGAAATCTCCGATTGGATGCACTCTCAACTAGCAGAGCTAATGGAATCAGAAGCCGACTCTCTTATACGGGACGAAGACGAAGATGGTCTCAGTACATCTGCCTTTCAACCCGATATCGAGGTTATAGTCGAGGACCCACACATTATTGCCTATCCTTCTCTCCAAACAACCCTGAAAGATACACTCAGTCAATATGATGCGTTCCGATATCCTGCCATCATCAAAAGTCTGCCTTACAAAACAGTCTGGCGAGTTCCAGAATCATCTGGAGTCACTATTCTGCAGATTCTCTCGAACTACGAGGCTTTTGGATCTGTGTTGCCTTTGGGCCCAAGCATCGGCAGCCTTCAAGCACTTACAAAATGTGTTATTACATATAATTTCCAGGGTTCCTTATTGTACATCGGCAGCAGTGAAAGTGAACAAGCACTGGGCATTGCAAAACAAAAGCTTTACACTCTTGCAAGCTTTATGGTATTTCTTGCGATCAATTTGTGTTCTTCCTCTAATCGAGCTTAGGATGCCCCCTTGGCCCCTATCACTCATATGGTCTTTACTGAAATTTCGAGCTCGGCTACACTCTGCTACCGATACATGACACATACGGGACTATCCAAATTGACTTATGTTGATTCCGCCGGCACCGATCAGAGTGAGGACGTGGAGTACACCTCGATCGGCAGTGCGGCGTCTTTGAGAATGGAATCTCTCAATCGGTACCGGCAGCATGTGCCCGATTGCGTCAAGTACCCAATTCCGGAGACCGTTGGATTGACAAATTGGCATCCAGAATTTCACCCATTCTCTGGATATCTATATGGAAACAAACGCTCTAGTACCGTCCCTATTATCGAGAAGAAAAGACCCCAACAGAAGTTCCATCATCAAGAATCGGATAGTGTCGGCAAGAACACAGCCAGCACTGAGGGACATCGCAATCTCAAGCATGTCGGCACAGACTTACCACAAGTTCGAAAGTGCCCAGAAGATCTCAGGTACCAAGCTCGAAATAACAAGAAAATCACTAATTGGCTCTGCAGCATCGAGTCCAGCGGAGATGGTGACCATCAGAAGCCACCCTCATTTCTGACTGAGGACAGTGAAAAGCAAGACGAGGGAACAGCAACAAGCCTACCATGCGACTCACGACGATGTATTCAAGAGCCAAGGGAACCTTGGTTCGTTAACACTAAAGACGTCCCTCTTATGGCGGCCAAGATCAAAGATCAGATGCCAGGATCAGATTACCATGCTTCTTTGAGCCAACTTCCATTGGGCTTGGAAACGCCAGAAAAGAGTTTCGAGCCCCTCGACTTCCCGAATTCTTCTGGTCTGCAGTCTAATGCTACAAAGGATTTGATGGACATTAATGATGGCCCCATCACAACTCCTGCACTGATGGATAACATCCCTTTGCGTGATCGCGGAAATAAACTTCAGACTATATCAGAGGATCAAGTTATTCGTTCTGATGTCACATTCGGCAAAAGAAACCTTCAGGAGAAAACACTATTCGATACCATGAGACAGAAAGCTGCCTCTGGACTAAGCTGGGCCAGCGTAGCCTCAAAGAAGAAAGACGACAATCGAGACGACAAGCCCACCTTTGGGTTCAATGTGCCTGTCACATTTGTCCCTGACAATCGTTCTACAACTCAGCGTTCAGCAACGCTGGCATCCGAGGTTATTACCAGCCTCAACCCTATCCCAGCTGAGCAGAGAGAAGAGCACGACAGGGACCAGTCAATTTTGGTTGAGAAACCCATTACTAACTCAGTCTCACCGGCCTTGCGAATTGTTCCGGAAATGGACATGCCATCAGCAATTGAGGTGGAGTATAGCGAGTTTCTGTCACAGGCTGAGAGCAAGCTCCATAAGTTGGTTGCAGTTCTACAAATAGTCCCCGGGAAAGTGAGCATCCAAGCTCAATTTGGGCGGCTGTGCCGAAAAGATATATTTCCCGGTTTGGTCTATGACAGTCAATCTCTATCTCCATCGTGGGCTGTTGATGAAACTGTTGAGGCTCTAAATTCTGAAAATCCGCATATGGGATTTTATCCCATCCTCACAACCAGCGGAGCAGAAGCAAACTCGATCCCTCGGATGTCTGATGGAAGATCTCCATGGATACTGACGGGAAAACGAGTTTACTACGAATTTCACTGCTTCGCCGAAAAGACACCTGAGGTTATCGTGGAAGTTGATGCCGATACCTTCAAGCATCAATACTTCCCCCCGACGACTGAAGTCTTAAAGACTTTCGTGCATTGCACTCGACGTGCATGGGATATCAAATTTTCTGTCGCCCGCATGCATATGGAGGGGATGGCCG
Source organism: Fusarium xyrophilum (assembly GCA_008711595.1). Taxonomy (NCBI): domain Eukaryota; kingdom Fungi; phylum Ascomycota; class Sordariomycetes; order Hypocreales; family Nectriaceae; genus Fusarium; species Fusarium xyrophilum. The sequence goes on along the minus strand of VYWZ01000591.1, from coordinate 13,335 downwards.
ATGATATGGAAGAGTTTGCTGCATCATTGGTGCGCTCCCTGAGTATCGAGTGAGTCACCTAGCCTACTCATTTGGTATGGTGCCAAACTAATTTATTAGAACGAATGAGACGGGCGAGCTCGTGATCAGTACCGAGCCGAAGAACATCTCGAATTTGAGCGTCGGCAGGGTCAGAATCTGTCACGAAGCCCGATACCGAAATGGAGGGAAGGGGCCGAGCTGTCTGAAGGTTACAATGATACGACGAGTCGAGAAGCTTCCTGGTATCCCCAGAGGAACTTATCGTGGTCAGTCAGTTCCAGTAACACCGCCTGCAAATGGCCGGCCTGGCCAGTGGTTTGAGGCAAGCATTTCATCTGTGCGAGCGGAAGAGATATTCCAAGAGAACATCGGTCTAGAATTCGGCGATAGAACACATTGGACGCCTGAAATCCTACACCACCAGGGCGTTTTCGGAGCCATCTCTAAGCCAGCATTGCAAATGGTCAGAAAGATGGACCATGTCGGTGATTCAAACTCGAACGGACAAGGCCCTCGCTCTGATCAACAGTCGTACAGTGCTGCTCAGGATTCCATGGCCCGGCAGAAAGGGAAATACTTTTGGTAAACCACTGCAAGACGATGTTTGATTCAATATGCAGAAATGGAAGACATGGATTGAGGTGCGATGCGTGACGGAGACGAAATGGATAGATATCGGAGTTACTGAGCGCCTTGTGTCAAAACTTTGAGCTATGATAAGATCGCGATGGCAATTTACATGATTCTGTACCTCAATTACGTCAGGACTGCATCCCTGGCCGGAACAATATTAGCAAGTGATGCCGGCGTCGATAACACGTGACCAGCCAATACGATTACCTACAAAGACGATTCTACCATTCAGCCACATAGGTAGATAATGGCATTTTATGTTGATTCAATCACCAAAGCTGATAAGCGCCTCGTAATGAAAGTATCAACTAAGACGAGCCTAGAACTTACGATTCGATGTTCATATAAACTTTGAGTAAGAAACCTTATTGGCTTTGATACCTCGAGCTCTTTTTTGCACTTTGATCCACCTTATAGAAGTCGCATTTACGAGTTCTTGGCACGAGGGAAAAGAATACGCACTGCGTTGGAGGCATGCACTTCAACACACTGCCATTTTTTACTTTTGTATCGGATGACTCCCTGCTTTAGACCTTGAATAGAAGCCTCCGTGGGTAAGACCATGTGCGACACCAAAAAAAGAAATATGTGATTCCTGGGCCTGCCCGCTCGGCTCGGGCCGCGGTCCCGATCAATATACACGAGGGATATCGTGGTTTTTCAGCTGGAAAACTCTAATGTCGAACTGTTAGTTCCATGTAGATAAAAGCCAAATCACTAAGCTCTTAACTCTTGAGCCTAGGTCAGTTCTTTCATTGTGTGTATGGATACGAATAGTAACGGTAGTATGAACATAAACTCTTACCATCTTAGTCTACTGGAATGAACTTACTCGATTGTGAGCTTGAATCATTGATGTCGGAAACCCTTGACCCATTTGGAGATATTCTTGGGAATTAGACAATTAGCATTATTGGAGCCGTCATTAGGAATTAGGAAGAAAAGAATGACTTGCGACTTACGTCATAATGGTATATGCCCCTGTTGACGCCCTTTGCATCGTTGCAATGGGTTTCTGGCCCATGAGCATGGACTTATGGCACTATCTTCTTCGCCATGATCGACGGCATCTATAGCAGGAAGCCTCTTCTTATTAGAGCCAAGTTTGTTGGGTTGCGGTTATATGCACCAGTGGGCTGCTCAAGCATGCAAGATACCAGCGTTGAGAGGCTCATTGAATGTCGTGGGCTCTGAAAGCTGCTTCAGGCCGCCATGAGTAGAATCAGACCGTCTCAGAAAGTCAGCCGGACGATATGTGCGATGTGTGGCGAGGTTGTTAAAATCAAACACATGACGGTGGTGGATGTTTGCTTCGCTTCGATTAAATACTAAATCCTTCCCAACTCTTCCTTGAATGTGATCAACACAATTCCCATGAACATCTCTGTAGTCTTCCTATATGGATTCGCATAATCAATTCGATCAGACCATGGGGAGATTCGCTCGACTCCCAGCATCCAAGTAATCATGCATGCTATGCTTCGTTTCGCAGCCGTATCGCCAAACTCTATCACCCAGCCCCCGCTCCCATGGCTGCAATCACAAGGGGAGGTGTGTCATTGGTCAACATCTTGCCTCACTTTGTCTAATCGTCCAATTGATAGACCAAGCGAGCGATATTCCAGCACCAGTTCGCCGTTGATTCCATCCTTTTCATGTCGCGCAGCCAGTCTAAATATACTGTAACAGTTTGGGAGGCTTCCACATCGAAGCGTTGCCCGCAAAGCGACGACCGTATCCGACTCAACATGGGATGCTGCTGCGATAAATGTAACAGAATCAAAACACCCAGAAGATTCTGTGACCAGAAGAAAGTAACCGGCACAAGTCGTTTGTTGGTACAAGGGGGTGATAAGGCAATGGGCCACTTGACCGAGGCTTTGAGACATTCGGCCGCACCTTCAGCATCCTCTCGAGTCATGCTCTCAGGGTGGTGGAGAGCCTTGAAAACGCAGGGCCTGTGTATGAGGTGTTTGTTGTAGCTGTATCGTGTTCGAAGAAGTGCGGTTTGTATGTCGGCTGCGAACGGATACGTGGCTGGTGGAGTGTCAAGATCCGGCGTGAACATGTAATTGCTCTGGAGAGACTCTTCCGTATATACGTCACCAAAGGCATTATGTGAAGGCTCCGCGAAGGCTACATCCTGGTTATCCTGCCACCTTAGATGGCTGGGTAGCATGCCCCTCCACTGGTCTAGCTGTGCGTCGAGTTGTTTCATAACAGCTGCGGTCCCAGGACTTGAAGAGATATTGAAAGGAGCGAACCCCGCAAGGGGCAGAGAAGCATCTTTGCCAAAGGCTTGGAGGAGTTTGTTAGTGTGCGGTTACCAAGACTGCTAGTGCATCGTTCTTGTGACGTACTCTTGTTGAGAACAGAATGGAAATTGACCGAGAGCCTTCGGAGCACGACTTGAGAGGCAAAATGCTCATGAAAGTGTGTTTGCTGATTGACGATATAGTCCTCGTCAGTCATCGGTCCACTAAAGTCAGGGAGGCCAATCGTTTCCTCCAGCTTTTCTAGCCCAGTCAGGGGTAGTCCAAACTCCATGTAGAAGCACCTGCACTTGTTAATATGCCTTCTCATGTTGTTATCAATAACCTACGTTTCCGTGATCGAGCAGTGCCAGAAGACTCGTTTGACCAGATCTGTTCGGGGGCCGTGTAACTCGTCGGGTTTGCTATCAACACAATATTAGAATCAGACTGCGTTGACTCACAACGGCTGGGCCTCCCACCTCGTTATCAGACCCTGGCAGGCCAGAGACGCATACACATTCATCCTCCAGCATTCCTGGGAGATCAGTTAGAAAGCTGTATTGAGGGTCTAGGCAGAGGTACCGACTAGAGCTTGTCCGCAGCTTGAGTAGTATAGCGAGGTGAGTGCCAACATCTGCACGTTTTCCAGGCTGACTTCGCTTATACCAAACCCCATCCTTTTCCGTGCCTCATTGAAATAGGCAAGACCAGGTGGCCGATCGATAGTACCTCCCTTGATTCCAGATGGTCGCTGCTTGTAAGCCGAGATTGGCACTTCTGATGTGGTGAGCGCCACCTCTCCAAGGGCAAAGACAAGTAGTACCAGGGATGAAAGTGCTCCTTCTTGAAATCCATTATCGATGATTGAACGCAGTACGTTCGAGATGAACCACTGTCTGTCCAAGATAGGATGAAGCATGTTGATGACGTCGAAATAAGCCTTGCTAAGTCTTTGCATGGTCTCCCAGTCCAGACTTGGGGGGCTAAGGTTGAGGGCCGAGGTAGACAGGGGTATCTGCAGGGTGCCGTCACTTGGGATTCCGACCGGCTGCAGTCCATCGGATGGCAGAGTAACGTTTGAGGCGCGAAGTCCTCTCGGAAGTGCAGGAATCTCACCCAAGGCGGATGGAGCCTTCTGGCCAAGGCTTTCGAACATCTGGCGCACAACGGGCCATTCTGACATCTGAGACACAGACGAGTCATAGCGAAAGCCGCCTGTGTCACGGTTGGGCGATGGACTTGTAGGATGGTTAGGTAAGGACGTGCCTGGAAGAGGATCGTGGGAGTCGGGATCCACCAGTAGCGGCGTGTTGGTGGAATAAACGGCTGGAGGTTGAGAGGTGGTGAAGAGGGGAGGGGTCGTGATTTCCCTTTGACCCAGGTTGTCAAGCTTACTTTCGACAGTCTTGAGTCGGTCTAGAATCTCAACCAGAGTCTTATCCTTCCTGTTGTCGGAGTTTAGCAAATTGCAGTTGTGTCAAGAGAGCGGCCCAGGGAACGACGACAGCAACGCCATTTTCAGGTCAAGCTCTGCATCCTCGCCGCTTATTCAGGCTCCCGTAGTAACATACTTTGTTGGTTGGGGTTCTCGGTATCGGCAGTCGAGCTTGAATCTCTGGCATGTGCCGCACTTTGGTCTTTGTTCATCACATCTTTGTTTTCGGTTGCGGCACGTCTCACAAGCCTGGGTCTTTGTTAGTCACTTGGTTCGGCAGTGCAACACTCGAACTGACAGCATGGATCGGAGAGAAAATAAGTAAACATGACAATAAAACAGATATCCAAAGCAACTGAAGGCTACGAATGGAACCCGAGATTGATATTGACAGAAAACATCGACATGAAGGGCGAAAGAGGTGAAGGAACGACAGGCAAAGGCATCAGACCCCTGATTCAATGGTACGGTAATCAAGCCCGACATACCTGCGCTGCAATGGCACCGCGTTCTTTTCGATTGCTCTGCGGCCCAGGTCCTGGAGAGACGTTGCTGGATGAGGATAGTCCTGGATCCATAACTAGGAGTGGCCGTATTACCCCATGTGACTTTGAGGAAGCAGTGTTTGAGAGACAGCAGCTCTAAAAAGCTGGCTAAAGTAGACTGAGTTCCCAGGTGTGATCGGTAGGCTCCATTGAGTAAAATACCCCTAAAGATGAAAGTTGGTAGAGCGTTGAGGTATCGGTGGCAGTCTGTAATCGGGAAGCGAACAATGTCGCGACGATTTCGTGAGCTACCTGGGCTGGCGTGGGTGGGAATAAAATAATGAGGGGCAGGACAATCAGAATGCACACAACAAGGGAACTGATGTGGGTGACGGTGAGGGAAGACTGGGGATTAAATTGGGTACGTGATGACGGTTCCTGAGATGTAGTGACGAAGCTCAGATATCAAGATGTGCCTTAATCCAGTGTGCAGGGGAATATCCGTATGGACTTTAACAACAACGGGGAAGCTAGAGGAGAGGCCGCTTTGCAATTGGAATTCGAGAAGGCATATCCTTAATAATAAGAGAGAGTTTGTGAGAGCGCACAAGAGGAGCAAGGACGCGGAAAAGATTCTCATAATGGGACTGGCAAGATGTGAACAGAACTCGACCGGAGCCAAGCCCGGCTCCGACAAGAGACGAGGGGAACAGATGCAAGACCTTGACTTGAGTGAAGTCGAAGCTCGTCAGGTTTCGGTGCTAGAAGCAGTTGGAAATCCGTCAATGCGGCCAGAAAGCGCCCATTTGAACAGCCAGTGGGTGGGTGGTGCACCACACCGTCCAAGCTCAGCAGCCCACCATGGATGGATGAATGAAGCTTCAGCCGCCCGATGAGCTTCCCTTCTTGTCGACCCTGTGTCTGCATCCATGCCGGCGGACGTCATTGCCGGATCTCTTAACGGGCCGGGGGATCGAGCTCCTCTCTCGGCGTTGGTTCCCTCATGACAGCTTTCCAGATCAAACCTGCGGCGAACAGCGTTAGAAGCCCTGGTTTTCTAAAGGCACGCTCCCATCTGTTTGGCGCCACGCCGCTGTCGCCACTGCTGCTGCTGCTGGGCAGGTAGTGAGAACGTGATCGTCCATAATCTGCACCGACCGTCCGGAGCTGTCCCGGGAGACCTTTTGCGTGGAGTAGTGCTTGGCCGTTTACTGTCATGACTGGTTGAGCCGGCTTGTGATCGGCCATCATCTTTCCAGCCCTGTTTAGCGTATTATATGAGACAGAAGAAAGGAGGTACCGTACATTTCGCAGCAAATTGATATCTTATTCTTCACAGTCATGTGCGTGTCTTGTGCCTGACCTGGCCTGGCTTGGCTATGACGCCCGAGTAAAGGGTCCATTAAGGCGTCATTTTGTGTCGCGTTAAGCCGATGAATGCATACCTTGATTTTCCCTGCTAGGTTCCCTTGAGACCGCAACAACCCTTAGCCGGATCTCAACACCCTCGCGATAAGAATGATTCATGTGACGAACGCCGTAGCAAAACCTTGGCAGCCCTTGGGATATGGCAATGTGCCACAATCCCAGTCATTAGAGCTCGGGCATTCGTTGATGGCAATTCGTTAAAGGGCCATTCCGAATTAGCATCTGGCATATATGGGCATTCCCCAAGTCCGATGCTGCGTTGTGGAGGGGCCGTAGGGGTTGTGCTAGGCTGGGGAAATAATAGCCTTTGTGGCTTGCCCTAAATGCGAGCTTTTCAACTGGATATCAAAAACTGGCCGCAGCCGTATTGTCACAATGAAATTGTTTCATCCATCACGAATATCGAAGGCATTCGGAGCAGGTCCTTCTCTAGGCACTTATGCCGGCGCAATAAGGCTGAGCCCCTGCAGTGTCCTGAGTTGGCTATGATCGACGGGCTCTCGCCTGCTGAAATGACAGAAGCAAAGATTCGTAAGATCCGTCTGTCTTGTCGTATCGTAGCTCAGCGTCTAGCATGAGCGTCCAATGAACAAAGTGATCATCCAATTGCACCGTTCATTGCTGGCACATTGTACCTATGTAATCAAATTGATGTCCCTGCCCTTGATGAGGCAGAGCTTTGCAGACTGTTGAACCGAAACGAATTATGATGAATCTACCTCCAGGCACCCTTACTTGCATCCTCGCAAACTGTCAAGAAGTTGCCTCTGCCCGGAGAAGAAAAAGACCAATGTGTTATTTTTTTCGTGTTGCTTTGATCTATCTCGCTGAGATACCGATATGGCTTACCATGAATGAATGTTGAGAAGTAACCACTCTACAACAGGACGAAGCAATCCACAGTCGTTTTTGGTAGCTTAGTGCTCTGGTGACGAGTCAATCCGGTAAGTTGGCTCCTTATGAAGTAAATTATGATTAATGCAGGTACGGAGACGGCGAAACATTTCACTGCCATGCGTAGCTGTCTGTTGCACATCCGAGATTCTGTAGGCGAGTATAATGCTGTCGAGCTGGATTCTTATCGGAGAGGTCGAGACATGGCTCAAGAAGTCTTCGAATAAACAACAGATCTCAAGATTGATCCATGGGGCTGTCTGTGGGCTGCCCGAGACAAGGGTGATGCCATCCATGCAATGCATGTCTAGTGATCCCCCGCAACGGCGGAGCTAGTCTTGAACCTGGCAGAGATGGCTGCTGTGGTGTCTGGCTACTGATTAACCAAGAGCGAAAATGATAGGATGAAGAGCAATCCAGGTCGCCAAGTACACGAGATCATCATCATTCGTCATTATGCTGAAGCGGGTCCTTGTAAAGTCTTGGCTTGAGTTGAGGATCTCTTTGACGCTTGCGGGTTGAAAAGAGAACAAGTCAGAAGTCGTATTCAGGCTGAACGGTGTAAAAGAACAGTGAGGATACCTATGATCGATCTAGTATCTTGGTCGTACCTGCCAGATCCACTGTCCACAGGAGAAAAAAAGAATTTTATAACGGGCAATTAGCATTTGAATGGCCATGGCACCTCCAGGGCTGCCTGCCACCTACCTACGTAAGCAGCTCAGGAGTTGTTCTGAGAGAACCTTCTAAGAAATGAACGCAATACGAAGAAAGTACCCTGTACATAGCATGAACTGGCAAGTCACTACTTCCCTGCAAGGAAATGGTCCCATTGATTGTGGCACTGATTTGAAAACTCGGCTCAACCTACGTGTTCTCAAGGGCCCTTTGATTTGAACAGAGGAGACTCTTTGACCCATTACCAGTAGCTCACCTGTTTCATTGGACAAGAGCTGAGGGCCCCAAAGGGACACCCACAGCACAAGGTTCCAACTGGGGTGATATTGACTTGCAGAAGCAAGAGATCAGCCTGATCATCGTTGGTTCACTATTTCCACAAGCTCACAGAGCTCTGATACTGTGTTTGTGATGACCTTTCCGACGAGCACGATTGCCTTGTCTGGATTGCAGGTAGCAGATGAATTGTCTAAAGAGGGTGCAACGTGATCAGAATCTTATACTTTGCCAAGAAACTGCTTCTGATCGGCAGTTGAAGCTGCTTTCACTGTCGTGGTGCAGAGCATACCTGGGTAGAACCTAGGTGCCGACCTTAGGTGTGATGAGCTCCACAAACTAAACTTTGAGCTCACTGTACCCCGGTAATTCAATCACGGCAATTGGAGAAACAAGCGGAACCCTCGGTCCATCTCCTCTAGCTAGCTGCTCGTGCTGACACAGAGTAGTCTCCATAATATGTCGACAACTTGACGATACTGTTTTGGAAGAAGCCGATCCAGTCAAAACCCGTCGATTTGTCTCCGAGGAAAGCAATTTCCCACTGGGCGTTTTTGTCCGTACGAAGCTTCTCGCCGCCCTTTCACGATTGAATCGCGAGTGTTTGTGACCTCCACCAGAACCAGAGGGTGGGTTATTAGGGTTGACTGTGCTGTCCCTCAGCCAAGCTCACGCCCCTGATCGGTACTCTATCTCTTCAAGATCTCCATCTCTTCAAGATGCCTCTGGGGATCCTCGAAGCAAAGGGGATCGAGCATGTTCCTGGTACGTGTTTGGCGTCACCTCCATACCAATACGGAGCACGTGGCCTTCCATCGCCGATAGCAGAACATACACTTTTCAGGACATGACGAATTGACAGATCGCCCAATTCCATAGGCACAACCCAGTACTTTGACGATCCGTCTCAACCTCAGATAGCTGGCGAGCATCATGGAAACCTCAAGCACGTACAAGTTGGGACCGAAACCATTATCCTCGTATGTATCGTCTGCCCCGGGGCTTGTCGCGCGTACGCTGACGTTGGCACGAACCTAGATTCCTCAGCCTTCTGATGACCCAAACGATCCGTTGAACTGGCCACTTTTGCGACGCGACCTGATTACCTTTCTGCTCTGTTTCGCGGGTGTTCTCGCTACCGCACTCGGCCCTATCCTCGCTGCCAATACGATCACAATATCTCTACTCCTCTCGAAGGATTTCACAAAGGTTGCCCTGTTGACTGGATATTTCTTACTGGGATGCGGCGCTGGTGCTATCTTCTTCGTTCCGTCCGGCCGTATCTGGGGAAAGCGACACTTGTTCCTCATAGGTATCCTCATTCTTATCGCCTCCAGCGCGTGGGCTGGGTCTGTAGGAACCAATTATGGAAGTTTTATTGGAGCCAGAATTGTTCAAGGCGTTGGTTGCGCACCCTATGAGAGTTTGCTTAATGCAGCTGTGGGTGACCTCTACTTTGTCCACCAGCGAGGAGTGAGAATGGCCTTTACGAACCTGGCGGTCTTCGGTGGCGCCTTCTTCACGCCCATCTTGGTGGGCAAAATCACTGATTCCATGGGTTGGAAGTGGACGTTCTACTTTGTTGCCATCTTTCTTGCTGCTACACTCCCGGCCATTTTCTTCTTCTGCCCCGAGACGGCATATCGACGATCAGCCAGTCTGAACACTGACACGACCGGTGAGCGAGGAATAGAATTGACTACTAAGGATAAACGTCAAACGCCGTCACCGCAGGCAGGGTCCGGATCTTCTCATTCTCCAGAACTTGCCCAGCACTCTGCCGGTTTCACCTTCTTGCCTAAGTCCAATGCTCTTCAGCCAATCGGCCATTCTAACACACCTAAGAAGACCTTTCTTCAGTCGATCTCTCTCTTTGATGGCCGGAAGACAGACGAGCGATATTGGGTTCTTTTGCTGCGACCGTTTCCCCTCCTCACTCATCCAGCATTTATCTGGGGCTGCCTGATCCAGGGAGCCATGATCGGCTGGACAGTATTTATCGGAGTCATTGTCGCCGCCATTTTCATAGGGTCTCCCTATTACTGGGATGAGGTTGATGCCGGCTACACTTACACGGGCCCTTTCATCGGTGCCGTCCTAGGGTTTGTCCTAGCAGGCCTGCTTGCTGACACAAGCGTCAAGTACATGACCAAGCTCAACAAAGGCATATACGAACCAGAGTTTCGCATTCTTCTTGTGATCCCTATGATGATCATTGGAGGGATCGGACTCTATGGGTTCGCCTTAACGGCACCTGGCGTGGTAAAAAAGGAATACTCATATGTCATACCTCTGATGTTCTTCGGATTTGAAGTCGCAGGGATGGTCATCGGTGCTGTGGCCAGCTCACTTTACATTGTCGATGCCTATCGTATGTTTCTCTGCTCGTATAAACAGCTGTCGCTAACATCATGGCAGGGGATTTGACCATTGAGGGCTTCACCATCATGATCATATTCAAGAACTTTTTCAGTTTCATCTTGACTTTCTTTGCCTACGATTGGATTAATCAGGGTGGTATCGAACGAACAATGCTGGCGATCTCCTCAATTCAAGTGGTGGTGTGCCTTATCAGCATCCCTATGTGTAAGTTGGTTTCCATCGCACGTTGGTTGTCATGCTGACTTGCTATAGATATCTACGGTAAGCGGGTGCGAGCATTCTACTATCGCCATGATCTGCTTGATATGACTGGTCTTCGCTAGCTGTTCAAACAATCTCAGGAGTTTAGATGGTTGATATTTCATGAGTTGGATAAAGGCAACAGATGCGTTTCTAGAGTACCCAGGGTTGTCTTGTTTTTAATGTTTACTTCCTGTTAGACTTCATAGGGCAGCATGACACGATTCTTGGATATCATGATTAGATCATAGCCATGAGAGTTCGGCGATGTTGTCTTAATAAAGCATGGCACATCAATTCGTTACATAATGGCTATTCTGGTATCTGAAGATGAAAAAATCATAGCATCGCATGGGTCATGCATATTCTGACCAAGAACGTTTACTTTCCCACTACCTGTCGATTCATATTCACGCCTTGACTGCTCCGGTCTGAGATGCGCCAGCAGCTGCAAGCGTCGACTTCTTGACGAGACGCAGACCGCCGAGCAGAATAAAGGCAGCCTGGACACCCAAAATGACGACGAGAGTAACAAGGGCACCAATGACGCCAGCGACCGGCTTCGAGACACCGTTGCCAGAGCCGCCAGAGCTTGATTGAGATGAAGTAGAGTCATCATCCGAGTCACTAGCACAGGTACCATCACTGTTTCCGCAAAGCTTGCACCAGTGCTTGGCGTCCTCAATGGCGAAATCAGACATGCCAGTCTTGAAGTCCTTCCAAGAGATGGTGGTCTCATCCTTACCGAAGAGAGGGAACAACTTCGGGGTGTGCTGAGCAGCAGTGCCGTTGGCAAAGTAGAAGCGGACACTGACGTCGTAGGCAGTAGGGTTTGTGGCGTTGGTGACGAGCTCAAAGGCCATAGATGAGGCGTAATCGACGACTCCCCTGAAGTCGGAGCTGACCTTGTCGAGACCAGCAAGACCGAAGAAAGACATAAAGGCGGCATAGGCACCGAACTGAATGTTGACCTTGGGTCCCTTCTTGCCCTCTGCAAGGGGCTCAAGAGCCTCAATGATCTGGCCAGCAAGCACCGAGCCAGCGATGGCACGGACAGGCTCGCTGCTGTTGTAGGCGAGGTTCCACTCATGGATGGAAGCGAGGTTGAAGAGCTTTCCCAGGGTGGACTCGTCGAGCAGATCATCAGAAGGGATGCTAGAATTGTGAATACGAGCAACATTGATGAGATCAAAGACTTTGCGAGTTAGCAGGGGGTCTATGTGCTTCTTGAAGATTTATCTCTGAACTGACTGGTATAGGCATTCTGGAAGTTGGCCTCATCCTTGCCGTAGGTCCCATTGATGACAGGCAGAAGGCCCTGATAAAAGCTTTCAGAGTCCTTGTATACTCCAGCGTACTCGGGGGAAGAGAAGTAATCGTTCGAGCTAGCCTCGGCGTTGGTGCAACCACTGTTGCCCTGGAGCCAAGCACTGTTCTCAGAGTTCTTGTCGCTGGCCGCAGTCTCTACTGAAGCAATGGGAATGTATTGATATCCACTCAAAGGAGCCCCAACCTTGGATCCATTGGCAAGGGTCTCAAACTGCTCCGCAGGAGGGTAAAGCCCCTGCAAGAATACAAGGGCAGAGTTCTGAAGCACAGCATCGACGGGAGAAGTGACATCTAGCTGAGATAAGACGGCTGACTCGGGGCTGAGGCCAGTGATCTTGCGTGAAGCATCCTTGCTCACATAAGTATCGCGGTACCAAGAACCGGAAGAGTAAACCTCGTCGGCTCCGAGAGCTGTAAAGTTCACGGGCTTCCAGGCCTTGGCAGTGCGATCACCGTGACGGTGGAAGACGTAAAGGCCAAGGACATCTTCAGCAGCAGTCAAGGAGGCGAGGGAAGATAGCAAGAGGAGGGAGACGGCCTTGGCGTGCATCTTGGTTGTGAGGGACGTTGAACGAAGCTATACACACTTAACTCGTTGCCGCTGTTGACGACAAAGGGAAGAGGAAGAGAAGAGAGACAGTCAGGAGAGAACGAGGAGAGAAGGAAATATCTATAGTACTCATCATTACCCATCACAAGAACATAACGTACGTTGTTATGAGAGTCAAAAGATATTACCGGTATCGTAGGTAATTCCCCGCCCCGTTCGGCTCTGAGCGTGCCGTGTAGCTGCAAGGTTATGGATCTCTCCGGGTCAAGGTTGATTCTCTAGTTGACCTCTGGGCCCTCTTATTTCTGGATAGTCATACCTAGATAGGAAACTCTCTTGACACCATAATCATGATGATTTTGCAGACTGAGCAGCTCATTTTTCTCGAATGCTTTTTGCTAAGAGCGTCGAGTTTATAGAGAACGAGAGATTGAGATGTCTATATCTGAGGAACTGATGATTGTCAGTGGATGCAGGTCATAACACTCTGCCTCATCTGTCAATTGCACGATGAACCCGTGTCATTCAGCAGCGAAAAGCTCACGAGAGCTCAGAAACAACCCCTCCTTGCCCTAGCGACGCTAATGCAAGCCCACACCAAGTCATCATCAACCTGTCTCTGTAATCTGATAGACAGCCCTCGGGCAGCAAGAAAACATTAGATTTTTTAAACATAACTATAGGGTCTTAAAAATAAATTCAGTAAAAGGTGTCCTAAATTTGTACTAA
>VYWZ01000590.1:0-18197 GCA_008711595.1 Fusarium xyrophilum | reverse complement strand
ACCGCAACCGCAACCGCAACCTCAACCGCAGCCGCAGCCGCAGCCGCACCATCATCATCGCCATCAGCTGCGACCGGAATTGCAGGCACTGGCACACGGCGCAAACCATCTTCGTCAAGAAAATCATCTGCTGAGGGAAGCCCGTGGGCAGGCACATAGAGGAATCCGATATCACCTTAAGAATACATTTGATCGCCTTGGCAATAGAGTAGCACCACCTGCGCCAGTACCGCAAGCACAACACGTGGCAGGAATACCGATCCAAGCACAACAACAACAACCCCAACCCCAGGTCGGACTGTTCCCAGCGGTACCAGGAAACCCGGGTCAAGCGATCCCAGGGATACCGCTGAACCTTCGAGGAGCGGTAAATTTCAATCGTTTTCATCCGTTCAGGATGGACCATTTTGACCATATGGGTAACTGGCGTGGCCCAGGGTAGCGACCCTAATGAGCGAAAGGGTTTGGTTGAGAGGACAGGTCACAGACAGGTGTCTACGTAGAAACTTGACGACACGTAACCTGTACTCCCTGGCAAGTGGTACAAGAAGTGTGAAGGCCAGGGAAATGGGAGAAAGGTTATGGATACAGGAGGGCGTTACGTGTATTTTGTGGGACAGTCTCATTGACTTGATGAACTGCGAGACTGGGGTATTCGTCGCCTTGTTAGACGGCGTTAATTTCTTTCAACAAGCAATCAAAGTGCATCATAATATTCATATACAGCCAGTGCACTACCTGTTTCTCCCGAATCGCTCATGCCACTTCCCTTTGCCGCCACCAAGTCCTTTCAGAGTACCAGAAGACACATCAGGAACAGTATCTAGCTCGACAGTTTCCTTGATGGTCGAAATAATAGATATGCCCTGCTCAATGGGTCCATCTGATGACGTAGGCAGAGGCGTAGGTGAGAGGAGCATGAGAGCATTTGAAGTGTTCTTTTGACGGAGAGCATATGTCTTTGTAGGCGTTTTGATAACAGCCGATGAATCAGAGGACTCCATTGTCAATCTGACCAATATCAGTATCGTACTTGTGAGAGGTGCGAGGGGTTGACTTACACGGGTGCATCTTCGGATTCTAGAAGAGATAATAGGTCGGGAGGGAGTTCGATGAGGCGATAGCTTGTTGAGGAGGGGTCGTGTTGGACTGTGATACCGCCTGGCTGGCTTGACATTGTGATGATGTTTTGTTCCTGGTGATTGTGGAGGTTGAGAGGGAGAGTGTTTGGTGTAGGAGAGAGAGGAGGGATGGGCAGTATCATGACGCGCTAAAAGTGAAGTGGGCATTGCATTTGGGTCCACGTGAAGATCATCTCCCTTTGGAGTTTGGAGGCTGAGAGGAATGAGTTACACTGATGGACAGACAAACTTTACAGAAATGACTGATGTATCGGTAAATAACTGATATTATGACGACTCCGAATAATTATGAGTCAGGGCATAATCAGACTGCCAGGTACAGACATGGCTTACATATTGAAGGATAATCTGTCAGAGCATCTTATCTTAGTTCCCCCCCCCCCCATCATGACAGACGAAAGACGAAATTGAGCGCTCTTTGAGAAGATTGCAATGAATTCAAATATATAATTGATCATAATGCTAATATATATGTACATATATTACAAAAGCGCAGGTTCACCGCTCCAAGCATAAGATAAAAGAAGCTTAAATTGCCTTTGCTGACTTCTTCCCCTCATCAGGGTCGATCAATGAGCAAATCTCACCCTCATCACAAACAGTAGGACAATGAGTAAGATGCTCAGACCCAACTTAGAAGGAATGCGTACAACTGCCAATCTGTTTCAGTCATTGGATGTCAGTTTATAGCCTCAAGAAGGATTTAGCCACCCTTGCTTGCTGTTTAGTGAGCGTATAAATATGTCAAGAGTAGCAGCTTTGCTCTTTTCCTCCCTGCTTTTCTCCTCATCTTGAAAATGACCATTACTAATTCACACAAGCCTGAGAAAGTCGACGTTGTTGTCGTCGGCGCAGGCCTTTCTGGTCTCCGCGCAGCTGTCGATGTCCATGAAGCTGGCCATTCTGTTTATCGTTCTCGAAGCTGGCGACAGAGTTGGCGGCAAGACTCTGAGCGTCGATGCCTCTCACTTGGGCGGTAAAGTCGATCTCGGCGCCGCTTGGCTCAATGATACGAACCAGAGCGAGATTTACAAGCTTGCGAAAGAGTTTGGATTTGATCTGATCGAGCAGAGAGCCACTGGGGACAATCTGCATCAGGATGTAAATGGCGGCGTTACCAAGATAAAACATGGTGCCGGAATGCCTGTGCCGCCAGATGCAGCTGATATTGTTCAGAAACTCCTTGAGAAACTGAACAGGTGGGTTGACGAGATTGACCCAGAGAACCCCTCAGCGCACCCCAAAGCCGAGATGCTGGACTCTATGACGTTCAATGAACTCAGCGTAGAGTTTCTGGGTCCTGAGCTCGGTCTTGCTGTTGCTGGTTCGGCTACGAGTCCTCTCTTGGGTGTTGGGCCAGATGAAGTCAGCGCCTTGTTCATGGTCGACTATATCCGCAGTGGTACGGGCTTGGATAACATGGCTTCTGACAAGAAGGATGGAGGGCAATATCTGCGCAACAGACAAGGTCAGCACTTCAAGTCTAGCTACCATGGAGCGAGCCTTTGGCTGACGAGAAACAGGCAACCAGACCTTTTCGGTCCGTCTAGCAGCAAAGCTCCCAGAGGCGGCCGTGAGACTTCGCAGCCCCGTCAAGACAATCAAACAAGGCTCTGACGGTGTCTTGATCGAAACAGCCAACCCGAAGCAGAACTTCCGAGCCGGAAGGGTCATTGTCTCAGTTCCCACGTGTCTATACTCTTGTATCAATTTCGGGCCGCCGCTACCAGAGAGTAAGAAGACACTAGGCGAGAGTACAGCACTAGGCTGTACGTCTAAAGCCATCTTTGTCTTCGACAAGTCGTGGTGGCGCGACGCTGGTTTCAGCGGCATCATAGAATGCGAGACAGGTCCAATTCACTTCTCACGAGATACATGCTCACCAGAAGACGGGCAGTACAGCATCACCTGCTTTGTCGTGGGTGACAGAGGCAGAGACTGGTCCAAGTGGTCATATACAGAGAAACGAAGAATCGTGCTCGAGCAGTTCAACGGAGTCTTCAGTGGTGTCGGTGTAAAGGCACCTGAACCTGTCAATATCGTTTTGCAGGAGTGGATCAAGCAGCCCTGGATCTCGGGTTGCCCGTCACCGGTGATGATGCCGGGAACGTTGACGAGCGATAGTGGGAAGGCATTGCGTGAGGTGGTTGGGAGACTGCATTTTGTAGGTACTGAGACTTTGTTGGTCTGGAAGGGGTATATGGACGGTGCGGTGAGGAGTGGAATACGGGGAGCCGAAGAAGTTATTCGGGCTTTTAAGGGAGAGCCACCAGAATAGCCACGTCCATCCAGTCTGCACCTAAAGATTAGTTGGTTTTTGTTTCAGAAGCAGAATCAAACATGGACGTTCTGTATTCGTTTATTATAATTCATTTATAGTAAACTCATATTCCTTGGCAATCATATACGAAGGCTTATCTGTTGTCGGAAATAGCTGAACGCGTCAGACGCGATCTATGGAGACTCTATATCGGCGGGGCTCTCTGTCTGTCTGTCTAGGTTTTAGCGGTCAATGCTTTGGAATTTAGCAAGGGGAGCTCCCGCTGATCCCCGCCCAGGGCATGGTCAGCATTGAATTTGTGTTTGACCGCTGTTGTTGAGATTAGGTTTTTTGTTGTCCAGGCCACCGCGTTTATTTGGGACACGACATGTAAGAACAGTAAAAGACTGCTAACTCGGCCACTTGTTAGCGTCATGCTAGCTGCAGCCGTGAATAAATAACAACAGCAATAATACAGTCTAATCCAGTAGCAATGCTTGTCGTTCCTTATCACGTGTTGTTGTTGATCAACTGTTGGTTGAATGCTACATCAAAAAGTGAATCTGTGTGACGCACGATCGTATCGTATCGTGCCCGCTATAGGGACCTGACCTGTAAAATTTAGTGGATTCCATTCTTTTGGGGCTTGGGCTCCAGCGTACTAACCTAACTTATTTAGTGTGTTTACTTTCGAAGCCGATGGGACCCACTTGTTCGCTTGTGTTCCCGCTCCCGATTCTGGGCTGGGCCTTTGTTGACTCCCAACTACGGCCAAAGCTCAAACCTCCAAAACTAAAACCTCGTCTTTGTCTCTGCTTAGGTGGTCTTGCCCTACCTTGTCACATTCTCTAATCCTAGCCAATTCTTTAATTTTCTCTCAACGAACCCCCCCACGAAATCTAGATCGACTTTGCCCGCATGCGCGAATCTCTGTGTCCGTGACGAGGGAGGAGGCGACTCGTTCATATCCAAAAGGTCTCTCTCGCTTTAGTCAGGCTTAAGTCTATCTTGGGCTGGGCCGTTGGTTCATCGCTTCTCGTCGAATCGCTCTCCGTCTGCGGCCCAACTTGGAGACCACCGCCCGTCAAGTCAGATCAGGTCAATATCGGCGTCAACACACATCGAGTCCCTTCTTGACCAACGGATTTTAATCCCGACTCCGCGCCATGGTTCGCGTTAGCGAGGAGCTGGCGCTGTCGTCTGACAATGTCACTCTATACCACGCCGCAGATCCGTTGCTAGGCCATCTTCCTCTGTTACTCTTCCATGGGCCCTCGACTACCGCAAACTACACCCTCAACAGTTCTCGAGTCCAAGTCCACGTCTTCACCCCCGCCGGCTTCCAGAGCTACCCTCGAATCACAATCTCGCCCAACTCTCCATTTTACGGTGTCGTCCACCATCTACCCCGCGAGTTTCAGGGTGATGAGGTCTACCGCGCTCTCGCCTTCGCCCTCTTCAAGTACTTCACAGAGCTGCCCGACGGCGTAAAAACATACCTCAAGAACCTGTACCCTACGCGAGGTCGACGTCCAGGCAGTGCTCCTACTCTGTTCAGCGAGCAACATGCTGCCGAGATTGTTAAGGACATGGTCCAGAGCGACCACACAGGCGACATCATCGAGACATTACAAGATGCTCTGCAGACACAACATATCAGCAATGTCGACCTCGACTTTGTTCTCCCACCAGGCGCTATCGTGCCCCTCCAAGCCGCCGACCTCGAGGACGTGCCCGACGACGAAGACGATATCCTCGATCCAACTTTGCGCCAGTATGGAGGGTACACACCGCTGATAAAACTATTCGGAGAGCCAGTCTTCCTTCCGACTAGTCGCTTACGAAGAGCGCCCTCCAAGCCGACCGCCTTAAATCGGAGCAAGTCGTTTCTGAAAGATCAAAAGGTCGAATTGCGCATGAAGCTGACAGAATTGGTGGAGACCGAGGAGCGGTATGTGGGTAAAGTGAGGGAGCTGGTGAAGCACGTCGCAGCCGACTTTCGAGAGAGCGCTCAAGCGCGAGCTCCTGGCAGTCTGAGCCCTTCCGAGGAAGAGTTGGAGAAGCTCTTCCCCGGTTCTGCAGATGGCATCCTTCAGGTCAACTCTTCCTTTATGGAGGAGATGCGGAGGATCATAGACGACACCGAGGAAGAAGCCTTGAAAGACATGGAAACACCGACGATGAGCTTTATGGGATCCAAACTGGGCAGAACAAGAGACCCAAGTGGTGCCCTACAGATCGCCAGATTATTCTTGGAGTGGTTTCCAAAGTTCACAGAGTGCTATCAGGATTATATCAAGGCCAGCCAACATTTCCCCACGTTACTCAACTCTTTCCTCGACCAACAATCGAGTTTCAAACAGAGGGTGGCTCAGGCTGGCGAACAGACGATACGCTCTATTCTTATTGAGCCCGTTCAGAGACTTCCTCGTTATAGCCTGCTTATAGATCAGATCGTTGGCTGTATTCCTATGACACACCCCGCCTTACAACCCATGTTGAAGGCACGAGACATCATTACAAACATCTGCTCAATGGACGATCCCTTACCCGACAAGCCTCATGTCGCCAATAGACTTCGAAATATGGTTGAAGCCTGGCCTTTGAATCTTGAACCGCAAGGACGTCTCATTACAGCCGCCGATTTCACTGAGTTGGCACCACCTTTCCAGCCATTGCTCAACCAGTCGGACAGATCTGGAATCTTCCTGCTCTTTTCAGATTGTGTGGTTATCCTCAAGAAGATGAGCGGGAATATGACAGGACGAGAGCTTCTTCGTGAGATCGAGAAACCTTCAGCAGCCGGTCTCCTTATTTCTATGACCAACGCAGCAGGAGGTCCAGCGGCATACGAGTTCGTGTTCACAGGGTGGCATGACATGGCTGACGTGCGATTTACTGAGGCAGTAGATGGCACGTTATTCTGGATGACTTCGACGTCAGAAATGAGGGGAGCTCATCCAGGAGAGCACCGCATCAGCAAGGCCGTGACATCACGATGTTTCCTCTTACAAGAGATGTACGAAGCCAGGGCTTCCAAGTGGGGAGAGGATGTGGTCAAAGCGAGAGTCGAAGCTCGATTCTCGGAGAAAGAGCGAGAAGACCCAACCTGGACTCTACGATCAGCACGAATGCCAGATAGCAATCTGGGACTTCACGCCGCCATCTTCCAGGAGGGCGCCGACCAGCTCATCGAGGGCCGCAAGGAGCCTGCCCCGATTCGAGTGGTCGTCGATCATGACCGGGGCACTAAAGGAGCGCCTGTAGGCCACTATGGTGTCGAGATTGTCGTGAATGTAACCACGAACGATATGAAGAAGGTATCGATGCTCACAGTTGGGCTGAATGGGAGGCAGTTCCAGGACGAAGTTGCTCTGGAAGACTTCCTCCCAACGATGTCAAGACGAGGTGAGAATCAGCACTATAAACCCTAGAGCATTGAGCTAACTAGAAAACAGTTATTCAACTACTAAGCACACAACACAGTATCTCAAATATGCAATTGACGGCACCACTCGTTTCATATTACTCCAAGACACTACATGGACTCTTACTCAACACAAGAGCAGAAAAGACCAAGTCTTTCTTGGCTTCATCTCCTGTCAAGCTTCTCTCTAGTTTCTGGGGGGGCGGCTCAGTTCACATCTCTGATACAGCAAGTCTAGGCTCAAAACACAAGCAGGTGCCTTCAATACACCGAAACAACAGCCAAGCATCTGTCGTCAGCTCAATAAGGGGAGGCAAGGACAGTGTTACTCAAGAGGAAACAAGGACCGAAAACCCGTTAGTACGCCTAGAGCAGACGTTTACTGGATATGTTGCTGCTCTCCAGTCCCGCAAGGGCCTTATTATTGGTCGGACATTGCTCCAGCGCTCTGTGGTTGATGAGCTGTCTGTGAACGAACTATATAACAGACTCATTGAGAGTCCGTTTGACGTTGATGCTGCCGCCGATCTAGGCACCGAGGTCATATTTGTGGCTTTTGAAAAGTTCCTGCGCATTGCTTGGACTGATCAGATTGGCCCTGTCATGTCGATGCATTCCCTAGATACGCTCCAGGCGCGGGTGAATAAGAGAGTGCCCGGAGACTTTGCGGACTTTGTCAACTTTTTGTTTGGAGACATGGCACCACAGAACCGTCGCGCTTTCACTGCCCTCATCAAGCTTTTGGCCAATCTGCTGGACGGGTGTGGCAACGATGGTGACAGGGGGGCGTTAACACTTGCTTTTGCAGAGCTGCTCGTCTACGACGGAACAGGCCCTAATTATATCAATCTTCTCGATCGTCTAGTGGAGGACTGCGATCGAATCTTCGAAGAACCTGGTTTAAATCACAGTTTCAATCTCGATAACTCAACGTATGAGTCGATCAACTCGGCGATCCGTGGCAAGGGGTACACACCGTCATTGGCCTCGAACACTTCATCGCTGCGCCGTAAATTTGGGTTCGACAATCTGTTACGGCAGAGTAGCAGAGACGAGAGACCCTCAGTATGGCGACAACTCAGTAAGCACAGAAATCCCGCCACGGGCGAGGTAAACAGCTTACCTAAAGCATCATTAGGCCGTTCGAGGTCTATCGATGACAACACACTGCCCAAAAAGCTATCGAGACGCCCAGGTTCCAAGGATCGTCCACCCATAGCAGGGGCGTTTGACGAAATGCAAAGACCTGGCAGCTCTCATAGATTGTTGGAGACAATCGGTGAGCCGGAGACAGAGAAGCCACTCCCACGATCGCCTAAGAAGAAGCGGCGTAGTTCATTATCAGACCTCAAGAGTCTCATGGCAGCGACCACGCTCGATGACGACGCTGAATCACCACAACCGCTTCAAGACGCAAAGGAAACATCAGAAAAGGTCAACGCGAGCCCCAAGGCGACATCTCCGTCTAAAATACCTGTTAGTCCCGGTGTAGTGACGTTGAGAGGTTCCAAGCAGAAGGAGAACGTTCCAGATCCGTTCCAGCAAATTGCGTCGCCGAATACTTTGGCGCCCGGTCCCATGGAACTTTCGGAAGAGCCAACACGACGTACGTCACCAGCCAAAGGTCACAGGCACTCAAGGACCCTGTCATCAACTAATATCCCGACGCTGCGCCCCTACCGCTCAGCGCCTCCAGGATCTGAATCACCGCCTCGTCCGAGCTCAAGTCCGACCAGGCGAGGAACGCAGAGACTCCGCTTACAGTCCCCGCAAAAGCTTCGAGAGCGGCTCCATACCGAGAAGCAGGCTGTCGACGAGGTGGACGCTTCTCTCAGATCTGAGCTATCCAAAATCGGTGAGGAAATGGCACGTGTCAATAATACACGACCTCCGGGCTCCCAGTCTGTCGATATGAGACGAGTCAGTGCTGCTGTTCGGGAGTTGGAAGACCGCATTCCGACTGCTATTCAGGAACTACAAGACAAACAAAATGCGATCCAGCGCGATATGGAAACCACGGTCAAGGCAGCCGAGGCCAAGGTGCGAGCGATTGACCAGCTATACAAGGAGGCAGTGGCAGAGAACGAGTTACTATATGAGAAGTTCAACGGAGAGCTTGGCAAGATAGTCAAGGCTCTCAAGGGCAAAGGCAAGGACGAAAAGGAAGAGCTCATGATGAGACTCCGCGACCAAAGCGACGAGACAGCGCGGATGAAGAAGGAGAACGCGCGACTGAAGCGCGAGATGGTGAGTCTCCGCGCGGCGCTGAAGGGGACGACGGAGTAGGCGCTGCTGTCCTCTGGGAGGCTGGCAGGGAGGCTGTTTGGGCGTCTGAAAATGATTTTGATGGTAATGAGTCAAGGTATTCGTCATGTTTCCACGGCCGGGCTGTACATAACGCGGCGGGTTCTGGGCTTTGTCGGAATAGGGGGTAGGATCAGGGTCGCATGGCACGGATTGGCACAGGTCTGGAAATGGGTGACGGGGACAATCAATAATGGATTGATGTCATGTTTATACGATATGAATTAGAGGTTATGAAGAGTCATGATGACGATAATCTATCTGTTCAAAAACTGGGTATCATATATGTGAATTTTATGAGGTTACGGGTTCGCTTTGTTCGATCCAGCAGTTAAAGAATAAAGGACCGGCCTGGACAGAGCGAATTGCTGTTGTACTTTGACCACCAAGCGCGGAGCCTTGCTTTAATGAGGTGTCGTTTGGTGGTTGAAGATTTGGCTGAGATGGTATCCAATGTTGAGGATGCTGGATCAGTTAGTCGAGATCCATCCCATGGCCGATACACTTACACCTATGGGTGCATTTGCATCATCACGTAGCTCAACGGCAACAGTAAAAGTGCTTCCATCAGGTAAATCAGGCATCATCTCAGCCTTCTGTGCTATTCTCCTCAGGGCACCTCTCAGCGCCTCAATAACATCCGTCCAGTTCACCACGCCATCATCATCAGCCTCTCCCAACGCAGGGTTATGAGTTGCCTCTTCTCCATCACCCCACCCAGCAGGAAACAGATCAACGTCAAAGACCCATCTCTCCAGCACATCAAAGGTCTTTGCAGCGTGCATCGCAACGGCTATACGGCGTACAGTACCTTTGCGTAGCTGTGCTGCTACTGAAGCTACAGCGTCGTTTATCCATGTGCAGAGACCGGGATGACGAGATTGATGGACGGGGAGATTCAGGGCTCGAGCCGTTAGAAAGGTAGTTTTGGGGTAGAGAGCGCGATGGTAGAGGAGGGTGTGGAGGGTTAGTGTTAGGAAGGTTGTGAAGGAGGAAAGGAGATGAGATGCTTGAGAGGCGGGAATTGAAGGGCCCGTTTCCATTTTGAGGCGAGTTGAGGGTTATAGAGAAGAGAAGTGGTGATGATAGAAATCCGTGGTTTGAGAGAAGGTAGATGCTGCGACGCGTTGAGTGGAACGCGATATCACGTGAGTATCGTCATGAGAATGTCTCCCTAAGGTACTGAATGATGGGTGAGGTAACTCAAACCCTACTGAGGTCACTCAATGTTGCATGTTTCAAACCTGTGATTCTAATCAATGCCTTATCTGGGCAGCCAATCCTGCACCAATAGTATTCCTGGCTCTACAGAGTACGGTGTAGGCATTTGAATCACTGACACTGCCTGGCGGTACCCAAAAGTACAGGATCCACATAACTATAGGGCTGAAGAGGCAACTACTTCATGACGCCGCTTCCCAAACTTCCTCGACATCAACTCTCCATCTTCTCCACTATCTGGTATCTATTTTTAGCGACCTACCTACTATAACTATTCACCACCTTGCATTTGCCAAATCTCTACTCGTCAACTACATCATCCCGAGAAATAACAATCATCACTCTTCATCATGTCAGAACCTCTCAGTGTTGCCGCAATTCTAAATGGCATGGCAGGTGCTCTACCAACCCATCCGCCCAATGACGATTCATCTGACCTCGCTTCATCGTACGAAGTCATCGCTCTCCTCATCCACTCATATCTCGCTGCTCTAGGCTTCAAGCTCATAGGCTTTGATGAGGACAAGAACATACGTAAGTTTACCATCCATCAACATCATTACTTAGCTCACATGAAACAGCTGAGTGCGAGTCACTCGCTCCTCGTCTGCCACCACAATGGAACTCGGGCTTCGGTTCTTATAGTTTTGTCTACAAGCACAAACAATCGGCCATGACTTTTAGCATCCGTATTGACCGCATGGGTAAAAAGGTCGAAGTTCGAGGAGTAGCCGTCGGAGATGACAAGATCCGTCGTTTTGAGAGGTCGATCAGCGACGTTGTGGATTCTAAGGAACTTCCTCTGCGCATCACTATCGAAGACGGCCAGGAAGATCGAGGTGATCTTTCCGAGAAGCTCCGCGGTGTCTTCGCCTCGGAGCAAGCTATTGCTGGTATGTCTTTACACTTCCCCCATTGTGGGCGTCACAAACTAATCCATCTGGTCAGATATCTTACATGACCTCAAGGTCAACATCGTTCAGAAACTCATCCCAAAACTCCAGAGCGAAGGCTATGTCGAGACGGCTGAAGCCGAAGCTAACGCACGCTCTGAGCGCCGTGCTCAAGAAGCTCAGAACCCAGACCGTCCGTTCCGTGGCGATCCTGTACCACACCCACACCCGCTTCAACCCCCAGCGAATCCACTCCCTGAGATGGCTCGTCCACGGCCTGCACCAGTGAGCGACTTCCCTCCTCCCGGCTTTGAGGATGAGTATGAGATGAATCGGCCTCCACGAGGCGGACTTCAAATGCCAGGAAGATCGCCCTACAACATCGGTCACGATGACCTGAATCCTCCTGTTCTTGGTCCACACGATCCTCTCCGTGGTTCATTCGTTGGTGGAGGACTACCTCGTCCTGGTGGTGGCTCAGGGATGCATCCTACTTTCGACGATCCTTTGTTTGGCGGACAAGGAGGTGACGGTTCCTATGGTTTCGATCCCCAAGCACCTCCAGGAGCCCGATGGGATCCCACTGGCCCTGGTGGCAACCCGAGATTCCCTGGTCCTGGCAGCGGAAGGGGAAACAATCCCTTTGGTGGAGGTTACGGTGGCGGGTTTGTAGGAGGAGGCTTTGGCGGAAATATCATCTAGACAGGAGAGGAGCAATACTAATGGCGGCATACGCTTGCTTCGGCAGAATGATTAATGATCAATTTTCTTCTACTCAACTACTTCATATTTCGACTTTTCCATTGTGATGTATTTCATCCCTCATTAACTCATACCTTGATATGGTGTACCAAAATTGTGCTTTAGCAGAAGTATCCTAAACGCATGCCATGTTACCCTATGTACCTAACTTACGCTCAGTTGCCTAAGCTTATACTAAGTATTCTAAACCTACGCTAGGTTATCTAATTTATATCAAGTCGCCTAAGCTTGAGTATACTAGATTGTCTAGACTTCTGTCAGGTTTCCTAAACTTATGTTAAGTTACCTAAGTTTTTTTTGTCACTTATGATCAATGTCCAAGGTTTCCTTTCTTTTCTTTGCCCATTTTTCTCTAATTCTATCTGCATTTCATGTCGGGTCATTAATACGGTACCTAGGCTTATCTGATATACATCAACCCTGCTTCAGTAGCCCATTCTTCTCCTTGATGCGGCTTCTCAGATTCTCAATAGCCACGATTGTTTCCTGCAGTCGGAGAGCACTCTTCCTCTCGAACTTTCCACGAGAGGAGCGCTCCTTCTTCTTCAACATCGAAGCCTCGTCGTAAGCGTATGCAATTCCAGTCTATTGTCCTGCTGAGCTAGCGGCGACCTCATTGAGCTTCGACTTCTCTTCTTCTGTAAGCATGTTGTACCATTCCTGGAAATTAGCAATGTTCTCGCGGCCACATCGGATGAAAAAGTCGGTCAGGTAGGCTTGAGTCTCGTCATCTCGCTGCCGCTGGCCACCTGACTCCATGAAGGACATCAGGTCAGCTTTGGTGGTGCCTAGGCTGAGGTCAAGAGTATCGTCTTCATCCTCCCAGCCCTCCTCGTCGTTCTCGTCGTCAAAGCTAGCAGAGGCCACAGCAGCAGAGGCGGCGTTCGCAGCAGCCCGCTGGCCAGATGCTGATAGGAGCTCCTCGATAAGGACCTTGATGATCTTGAGGGAAGCAGGAACGATCGTGTATTGGTCAGGGTCTGGTTGTTGGTTGGTTTTATTAGCTTGCTGACTTTCAGCGTATCGGGCGTAGATTGAGTCTAGGATGGAGGTGGTTGAAAAGTCGTGGATGGTTGGATACATACTCTGCTTTGCGCGTGAGCGTGTCTTAATAAGCCCATCTTCGTTGTTGACGATCAGGTCGCCCTTGACTTGCGTCTGGGCCAGCCGAGGATCATTTAGAGAGTAGAGCTTCGAAAGTGCAATGACGCTAGTAATTCAGTTAGCAGATGGAATGGCTTGTGTTCACAGTTGGATTTCATACTTTTGTCGGATTTCATCGTATCCAGCAAAGTTGACAGAGTTTTCTAGCCACTTGGCCATGACAACCTGCAGACCACTTTCGCCGTTGATCTGCACCTGGCTGAGGAACTCAACGACATCTTGAGCGCCAGAGAGGGTAAGTCGGGCGAAGACAAGAATAAGAGACTGGATGAAAGGTGCAGCTTGAGCAGTAGCAAGTCGGTTAGCAACAGCTTGCAGAAGCCGAGGTAAGAAAGGACCAAGGCGCTCCTGGCCAGCCTTCTCGACAAGCTCGGCAGCCAATCCGCCAACCTCGCAGGCCGAGTTATCCTCAATAGAAGGACCCAGAAGTCGGTCGATGATGCGCAAGCAGACCTCCAGACCAGAATGACCGTTGGCATCTTGCCAAGCAAGAACTTGCTGATGATCATGCTGAAGCATCCACTTCACAACTTCAGATCCAGGTCGGAGGATCTCTCCCTCGGTAGACTCCATAAGGAGACGGTTTAGCTTAGGGAAAGTAGCCGCGACAAAACCTGCCGGGAGAGGCTCAGGTCCGTTCTCGGCCAAGACGGCCAGCAGCTCGGTGGCAACCTAGTTATTGTCAGTGAAGCACGGAAACTGGGTCATTGAGACTTACAGTGACCAGAGGGTTATCCTCAGTGAGGTTGGCGACGTCAAAGGCGCCGGTAAGCGTAGGCAGAAGCTTTGTACAGAGAGTAGTGTAAGATTCAGGGTCAGAGAGATCAGCAACGATGTCTTCAAACGCCTCGGAAATCAGCATAGTGACTTGGAAGTTACTTGCGCCTAGCTTGGCTAGCATGAAAAGCAGATCGACCGACTTGATATCGTTAGACAGGGCGATGCGTTTGTCGAGAGTAATGGCAGCGCGGAGGGATTCAGCAAGCGTAACGAGAAGTTCGTCTGCATCTTCCATATCACTAGGGTCCTTGTTGTTCATGTAGTTTTGAATGGCGTTGATAATAGGAACCTGCCTGTCGGCCGAAACCTGGCCAGCGTTAATCGACTCCTCGACAGCTTTGACACAGGCGACCTGCACAACCTCAGACTCCTCTTGAGTGATAGAAGTGATAATGCGCTCCAACAGCTCAACCGGGGTCTGGAAAGAATGGCAAAGCATACCAGCGACGAGATAACCTCTGGCGCGGAGAAGAGGCTCTCCGCGCCGATTAACGGCGTAGTCAACCAGGGAAAGATAGGCGTGGGCCACTGCTTCGGGGATTTCCTTGTTCATGTCTTGGAAGTCACTGACCAGCATGACAAAAAGGTAGAGCGCTGCCTCTTGGCTTCGCCAGTCGGTAACCTCGCCGCCAAATAGGGATTGTGTTTGACCAAACAGACCGTCGATCGCCTTCTGGTTAAACCACTCACCCATCTTGATTAACAGGTCCCCTGCAGCAGTTCGTGCGGTATAGTTGGCAGTCACGGAGGTCTCCTCAGCAAGATACAGGGAGCAATCGATATCCCACAAGTCCTCTTCTTCCCGAGTCACTCGCGAATAACCAATAAGCATATTCATAATCTCCTTCATCCAGGGAACTTCTGAAGCTGAGGCATGAGAATTGAGGTGACCGTCCAGCTCGGCTTGCACAGGAGGGGCTCTGAAGCATTGATTAAGAAAGTCCAATTCCTCGAGAATGAGAAAGTCCAAGGTATATGGAAGGTTGTCCGAGTCCACAAGGCGTCCTTGGGCATCGGCTTCGATATAGAGCTGCTCGTGCGGTCCCTGCAGAGTAGAGAGCTCTTTCCAGACTGCACTGAAGAAGATGGTACTTTGCGGAAGGAGCAGGTTAGGGAAGACGCGTCGAATTCGGAGGAGTGTCTTGACAACCTGAAGTTTGAGCGCGATAATATGGCTCCAAGAGTCAGGCTGAGATCCGCTCTCTAGGTTGGCCTCTGGAAGAGAGCTCTGGAGAACGGTAATAAAGAAGGGGTTCCATTGTTGAAGAAGACCGTCCGCAAAAGCGCGAACCTCCTTAGCGTGGTCCTCCTTGATCATGTTGAGGAGATCGAAGCATCCTCGGAAGATAGAAATAGCGAGCGCTCGGTGCATGGGCTTTCGGTTTTCATTGAGGGCGACTTCAGCAAGGGTCTTGACAATATCTTGGGCCATTGAAAAGAACTGGTCCTCGCTCAAACTCTCCTCAATTATGTCGTTGAGTAATCGCAGGGCACCATGAAGCTGTGAATCGGTGCCGGCCGAGATGACGGAGATAACTGTGGGGAGGAGGTTTGGCCATTGCTCCGGGAAGTCGTGCACAGCGATTTTGCCTACAGCGTAACTGGCTGAGATCTTGACTTTGCGCTCGTCCTCAGGGCTCAACACAAGGTCGAGCAAGACCTGCTTGAGCTGGCCTCTCGCCTCGTCAGAGATATGAATGATAGGTCCATCATCAGGCTCGTCGTTGTTCCAGTTGTTCTCGATAAAAAGCCGCAGGTTGCTCAGCGCGGCCTGACGGATGTTGATATCAATCGAGGTGTGGGCGGCGATATTGGCGAGAGACAGGGGAAAGGCGGGATTCGTTCGGGCGCGCTTCAACTCAAGTTCGGCCTGTACTCTGGGACCCTGTTCGGACAGCTGAGTGCTGGAAAGAAGCTGCACCAACTGGTCCTCCATGATTGTATATCAAGGACTTTGGTGAATACTACCTAGAGAGGTTTGGATGAAATGGGTAAAGAAAAAAAAAGCTGAGGTTGGCGGGGAGAAAAGAAGCGGAATTGACGACGATGGTGGGGGAGAAACAAAGTGTGGGTCGAGAGCTGGAGGCAGGAAGACCTTTCTTTATCCTAAGGGACAAAAAGACTTGGACAAGTTTAGTATAACTTAGTATGTACTCAGTAGACCTTAGCTTACCTTAGATTAGGTATTTTTGGCACTTTGGTCCTTCGTCGGGCATTTTCTTGTTCACGGAGGGCAGAAAGAGCCCAGCTTATGCTTCTCGGAAGGAAGCACCGATTATTAAATTGATAAGGTTGGCATCGGTTTACTTCAAGCATTCTCGACGCCATCTTCCTTCTATACCCAAATTAAGTTTATATCTACACAAGTTACCCACCTCACTTGTGATACAGGAATGAATTCTCGCAACTCTTCGGCACTCTCACGTCAATACTACTCAGATCGCGGGGCAGAAGCTATTGGTCCATTCACGTGTTTGGACCCTGTCATGTCTGAACTGTAGCCTTGGCTACTGGATCAAGGCACTAGCAGAGTCTCGGAATATCGGTAGTCGTCATTGTTGAAGAGTAGCTAGCTAGCTACCTTGGCTCCATGTAAATATCAATTCATCATATATATAACTTCTCCTTGATGTAGGGTATCCTTTTTGCTTGGATATGGTGCGCCTGAAGCTTGCTCCTGTTGTGGATGATGACGCAACATATGTCGAGTCCAATTATAACCTATCCTTTCTATCATCTTATGAAGATCCCCATTAGGTAAAGGATCAAATAGCGATCTTCACGTTGTTTTTTGGGATATGAATGTTAGACTAAAATCAATTGTGCTTGAAGAGGCTTACCGTATAGCAGCAGTTCCACGATAAAGATTGTCGGCTCTCAAGTGATTTATCATAAGATCTGGTCACTCCTGGTAGCAGAGCTCGCTGGCCTAGATCTCGACATCCAAGCTTGCAAGTATTTACAGTTGTCTATAGTTGAGTTATATTATTGACGTTACAATACGGGAATTGGGCCTCTAAGTGTAATAGATCTCGAGATGCTCTGTGCAAGTTCTATCTTGGTCTCTTCCATGATTGCAAGACAGTCAGACTTAGCCAATACAACGTATCATTTTGTGACTCAGTTTCATGGTGTTTATTTCCATTATTTGAGAGAGAAAAAGAAAAACCCATCAGGTCGTATGAGGTCGTTTACTCTGACCCATCAAATGAGCGAGGTTACAAAGTTTGCGGGCCGATGACCAGACCTCTACAAGTAATTAATGCCGGTTTCGTTCTCTCTGATGTGATTCCGAGACGCTGACGGAGTTGTAGTCGCGTCTGTGATTTCCATCAAGTAATACTTGCATATCAGACGTATTGACTGCCAATGTGCCTTGACACGAATGCCGATCCAAAACCGAAGAAATGCAACCACTGGCTTACTTTTCTGGAGAAGGCAGCTCCTGAGGAGCTGAATCATACTATGCATGGGCCGAAGACTTATTCAAGTTCTGGGGCAGTCCGAGCGGATCTTTCGCCTGTGCAGATAGACAGGCAGAAAAAAAAGCTGCGGGACATGCAATTCATGGCTCATGATAAGGATTCTAGAACACATACTTCTGCTCTATACGAAGATCAAGCCTGATTCTAGATCAGGGTATCACTATAATAAGAAATTAATGAAAAAATGCCATATTTAAGCCGTTCATTTGTTAGCTGGCGATAGTAAAGCTAAACTTTTGCGTGGTTTTCACGCCTGTGTTGCCTCTTTATAGCCTATAAACTGACTGGTTGTGAAAAACTCAATGCGGGCGTATGAGCCTTAAGTTAGTCTTATTGCTCCTTTGCCTCGGTGTTACTTGGATTCTAGATGTACCGGCATGACTCTGCCATCGATGCGGTCATAACATACCATACAGGAGAACTGAAAGCAGTCCTCAAGTACATAATTCCACTTGCAAGGTGGCGTGTTATCTGTGACGAGGTCGTTATTAATCTAACCATATGAAGTGGAAACGGCGAACTTTCGGGGCAATATGAAGCTGAAAAGGGTCATCGCGAGATGCTGCCAGAAACAGGAACAAGGGATCTTATGCCGATATCAACCAGAAGGAGGACGGGCTAACGCGTCGAGCTCCAGATTAAGAGGGTTTAGATATAGAGAGAGGGTTTAGATATAGAGAGAGGGTTTAGATATAGAGAGAGGGTTTAGATATAGAGAGAGGGTTTAGATATAGAGAGAGGGTTTAGATATAGAGAGAG
>VYWZ01000589.1:0-10173 GCA_008711595.1 Fusarium xyrophilum | reverse complement strand
CTAATTTTCAATGAATCGAGATTCTCTCCTGTTAACATATATTAAGTTATTTTCTCAAGATTTATTTTCGTATTTTAAATTTAGGATTTAGATAGTGTTGGTCGGGTGAGATATCAAAATCTCCCCTGCAATGGTCGGATGACATGTAGTCTCATTTGACGATGCTCCCTTGGTTGTTAGCATGCTTTCGATCAGCATGAGTGATTTTAAGTCCCCATTCAGTGATTTGCTGCGATGCATTGCGACCCAGCAGTCGGGTTCCGGTGATCAATAAGAAGCAAAGCTCAGCTCCGCTAGTCACTGAGCCGTGTCGATCATGCACACTGTCGGTGAGGCCACCAAGCCAAGCGCCGGTTAATCTCCCTTGAGAAGTCAAAGCAAATGCAAATAATCGCCATAGCTTGATCTTGGATTGTGATGGCTGCGTCCGTGCTGCAAGTTGTTTGCTCATCCTGGCTTAGCCGCGAGAGTTTCGACAGATATCGTCAACCACCGAAGCTGTAGCCGTATCTCCTTCGGCCAATGAATCACTGCTTGTTGATGGGTATGATTGAGTGACACATGCGCGTTTGCTAACAGCTGAGCTGCCTAGTGCGATGATGCTGTCACACTATCAGTCATTATGTCGTTGTTCACTGACCTGTGGAGATTCTTACTTAAACCCCATGATGCTGCCGTCTGACTGACTCACTCAGCTGCTGCTGCTGTACCAAGTATCTTGTCGTAACATCTCACAATGGGTTCACTGAAGCTGTCACGAGGTACTAGTGAGACCAGTCGCTCAAGCGATGCCGGTGAGCGTCGCCTGCCTACTACGCCGCCAATGAAGATCCTCTTTCTCTGCACGGCGCATAACTCGCTCTCCCAGCAGCTGTTCCTTATCCTCAGTCAGAAACACGACGTCGCGATTGAGTACGCGCTATCCGACAAAGCCGTGATCGAGGCAGCGGCCCTGTTCCAACCAAACGTCATCGTCTGCCCGTTCCTGACTACACGAGTCCCAAGCGAGATCTTCACCGAGTATCTCACCCTCATCGTCCATCCCGGGCCGCCAGGTGACGCAGGTCCCAGTGCCCTCGACTGGGTGCTTATGGGCGATGATGGCAACGTCGTAGACTCCGATCAACTACTCAAATCCCAGTCCTGGAGTGAGAACGGCCGGCCGCATTGGGGTGTCACAGTCTTACAAGCTGTTGACGAGATGGACGCTGGCCCAGTCTGGGCATTCGAGCAATTCAAGATCGACATCGATGCGCCCGGAGTCACCAAGTCAACACTCTACCGCAAAGAGGTCACCCAAGCAGCGATTACTGCCACCGCTACTGCTCTGCACCGCATCGTCTCGGCAGCCAACGGCTTCTCCGATTCAGGCGTCGCAGCAGCTCTATCGCGACTGTCGCTGCTGCAAGAACAGGACATTTGTAGCATCTCGGTTGACCTTGTCCCCAACCGCAGTTATAAAAGCCTATCAGTGACACTGCGCAAGCCCTTCCTCGGCGGACCAACACATCGCCGACCGCTTCTCAAGGCAGCGGACCGCAACTTCGACATCCAACACGAACCCGCTCGGACGATATCGCGAAAGATCAGGTCTGCTGATTCGCAGCCTGGCTGCCTCACAAAGTTGTTTGGAGGGGTCGGTCTCTACGTATACGGGGGCACGATTGAGGCTGAAAGAGATGCGAAATGCAAGCGCGGACCTGGACAGATCATCGGTCGCAGAGATGATGCTGTCTGCGTCGCCACATGTGACGGACAAGGCATCTGGATCACTCATGTCCGTCGAGTGAAGCGCAAGGTTGATCCAATGCTCTGGCCCAAAGTCCCTGCTGTCTCGGGCCTTCTCGACATCGGCCTCATCGACCAAAGCACCCTAAACACTTCAGCATCACTCCGTCATCTCTTCGGCTGGTCCAAGGCAACATACT
The DNA here is from genome assembly GCA_008711595.1 of Fusarium xyrophilum. NCBI lineage: Eukaryota > Fungi > Ascomycota > Sordariomycetes > Hypocreales > Nectriaceae > Fusarium > Fusarium xyrophilum. The sequence goes on along the minus strand of VYWZ01000589.1, from coordinate 8,245 downwards.
CAACCCACCAGGAGATTTGGGTAGAGTTTGCTGCGAGTGCGGGCAAGCGTCAAGTCGCCTTGGTCTACTTTGAGTTCTACAACGGCGCCATGAGCACCTCTCAATGCTCGCGACTCATCGAAGCCCTCGAGTCCGTCGCTTTGCAAGAGGATCTTGATGCTGTCGTGCTTATGGGCGGCGACTCATATTTCAGCAACGGTATTGCCCTCAACGTCATCGAAGCCAGTGATGACCCTGCAGCGGAGTCTTGGAAGAACATCAATCGGATCGATGATGTGGTGCATATGCTACTGGATGTGTTTCCTCGCAAGAACGTCACTACCATTGCGGCACTGAGAGGAAACTGTGCTGCTGGTGGCGTGGCCGTGGCAGCGGCTTGCGACGTTGTCATGGCAGGCTCCGAAGTCGTCCTCAATCCCGCCTATCGAACCCTCGGACTCTACGGTTCCGAGTACCATTCTCTATCCTACGTCGGTCGCTGTGGGCCAGAGCGCGCAAGGTATCTTCTGCGCGCTATGCTACCCATATCTGCTTCTCAAGCAAGAGACATGGGGCTTGTTGATAAGGTCCTTCCAGCTTCGGGACACTTCCTTGACATGAGAGTACGACATCACATCAGAGAGATGAGCTTCACGACTTATAAGCCCGGCAAGTGGAAGTCCATGATCGATGTGAGTCACGCTGGGCTTACAGCAGCAAAAACTCTCGAACTCGGCGAGATGGCCAAAGACTTCTGGAGTGCAAGGTCCGAGAGGTACAACACACGACGGCGCGACTTTGTTCGGAAAGTCAAGCCAACACAGACGCCGCTACGCTTCGCGACTCACAGACGACGAGATGGGGGCCCCGATGAGGAAGAGTCTGACTCTTTTGATAATGTTGCCGTGTTTGGGGAGCTGGTTATCGAGAGAATTCTGAAGGAGAGGTTATCCAAGATGGATTCAAGGTTGTTGTCCCTCCATGAAGAAGCCAGATCTCACGACCGACCATCCAGCACAGGTGGTGAGACAAGGCCACAGGAAGGCAAGGGTCTGATGTTTCCTTGTTATTATGAAGTTTGCACTTGATTCTAGTTGTAATTAGAGTTATGCCATCTCAGATGAGCTGCCTATCCCTCTTTTTTTTTCTTCTTTCTTTTTTTTCATTCATTTGCTTGCACTAATTAGACGTCTCTAGCCTGACTTTGAGTATGCCTCTGATATTTCTGAGCTCGAATCTGAGCTCCATAAAGATGCTCCTAAGCTTAACTGTGTGCCTATAGATGTTAGGAGTTCTGCTAGTGTTGATATACCTTGTAATAGTAAATTTAAGCCTCCTTCTAAAGAAGATACTATACTTAAGACCCTTTTACCCTTGAAGAAGATGGTCTTTACTATAACTACTCTTATAAAGGAGCTGCCGAGTCCTTTTATCATTGGCGTCCATTCGCCACATAAAGCCTTTGACAGTACAATCGCTCTCCGAAACTGAACTTGAACCCAACAACAACGTTTGAATAGATACTCCAGACTTCGCCAGGTGCTGGCTGTAGCAACAAAAGTTGTGTTACGACAAGTACTCTTGCCTTTTCATGGCTGCTTCGTGAGCTGCGCACAGCACTTCGTCGGGAGCAGACCGAAATCTGTCCAAATCAACATTACACCGGACCGTCTCGAGTGCTAACTTCCTCCTCGTCGCCCACTTGATGATCTCTTCTTCTCTGGTAAGGTCCTTCTCTAGAGATGCGATCTTGTCCTGTGCATCTTGGCGTCCCTTGTCCTTCTGATTTTCGTCTTCTATTGCATCCAAAGTGTTTTGAGCTTTCTTGAGCTCCTTCTGGTCCTTTTCATATCCCAGGATAAAGCCGTTGTACATTATTTGCAGATGGTCTGAACACTTTCCACCTTGTTTCTCGATCACCGCGTCAAGGGTCTTCTTTTCCTCCCTCACTTGTCTCACTCTCTCTTGTTTTTCGTCTCGTTCCCTCGTGGCTTTTGAGACGCAGTGGCTGGCTTGCATCTCGACTGAAGCTAATTTTCTTTGGGCTTTGTGTAGCTCCTGGCTGTATACGGCGCGCCGGAACTCAGCAGCATCAATCCTTTCGCCTACTGTCCGAAGGTTGCGATTGATAGCATAGACCATCGCCGCTTCCTACAAAGTGAGATAAAATCAGCGTTGGCACTAATATCAATAGCTGGGGCGCGGTACTGACAGCTTGACTGAGACAAGCTTCTTCCTCTGTGTCGACCAGGCTGGATGCTTCCTTGAAGTCATCGATATCGGTCGATACGAATTGCTCGACCTGACGCGAGCGCTTGCTAGGGACTGGACAGGGTGCTGAGGTGGTGTTAGTCATGGATCAAGGTCACGAACACAATATATGGAAGCATACGAGGGGGCATGTCCCGCTTCTGAGTCCAAGTTCGATCGAGTGGCGGCGTAGGGGAGTGCTCACGCCCATCAGATGGATTGATTGCACTGCTCACATTGCTGATATCGCTGACAACGCTCATTTCCCTACTGAAGTCAATCCCTGGGAATGGATCGTCGCCGTCGTCATCATCATCGTCAAGACTGTCCTGGGATTGCTGCTTTTGAGCGATAGTGAGCCTGCGCCATGTTTTCGGTCTCGCTTTCCCAAAGGTACCATCATGGCCCGACCGTTTGTGCTTGTCCTGTTTGGATGTGCTTTGGGAGTCGACCATGTTGTCTTCAATCCACTTTCTAGCCTCCGCGCAATCCGAGTTCATGGTGGGCTTGACTGGCTTGCCATTCTTGCTCACTTCCTGGCGCTCCCTGGCCTTTCCCACCAGGAACTCACGCAATCCGTCCATAGTAACCGTTGATCCTGGGGCGTGAACAGCTTCAACGGCAAGGGCGAGGTTCAGCGCGGCGTTGGTGTCCCAAGCGGCGACCTTGGGAACGTAATCGCGTGGCAGCCAGTTCCAGGGATATTTCCCAGATGCCGCGAAGATTCGATTGACGCATTTACGCACTTCCGGGTGTGCGTCCCCGACCCCAATGTCATCGTAAGAGGCTGGTGCCTCGTCGTGGTTCGCATTCATGGCATGTATGGTGCGCACTTCGGGCTGTAGGTCGAGAAGAGTCGGCGGCAACGGTCGGAAACGTCTTGAAGATACAGGCGCGCCCCTCTGAATAGGAGCGCAATGAAGGAAAGAAAAAACGAATCAGGCTCTGAGCCTACTGCCTGTTCTGTTGGCTCATGGCAAGAGCAAACAACTGTTGGTGCATTGCGTTGCTGGGAGCCATGGATCTGTCGGGACGGGAAAATTGTAGCCGGGCTCCGATGCAACTCCGCTCAGTGTGACATGACTCGATTACAGAGGGAAAAGAGACATCAAGATAAACAGACCCTTGCAGAGTTTCATGCAAACGAGGCTGCGTTTGCACGGTCAGGAGCAAAGAAGCTATTGGTAGTGTTTGGCAGTGCTGTTGGTCGATGTGAGGTCGCTAAACAAACCCCAACGCCTCAGTGGCCTGTGTGGGTACAAACGCCTTGTGTGCCGTATAATAACTAATCCCCCGCGAAGGTTACGATGGATGTTTACCAGGCAACTTTAGCCAGGGCAAACATGCCGCAATTAACAAGCTAATCCTGTGAGATTGCATCCCGTAGACCACTGATTGGAGCACACACGCCTCTCTATCTGTTGTACTTCCTCAAACGTGAATGTCGTTTTCCAGCGGGCTGTTCCATTTGGTGGCGGGGTCCAAACGCCAGCCTATGATCGATCAATGGAATTTGCTCATCTCCTCTCTTCTTCTGAAAACCAGGAATCAGACCCCTGTGATAGAAGAAAACCGGTCACCGTTAAGCGCTACCTTCAGCCGCTGTCAGCAACGACCTCAGAGCGGCTAACAGTGCTGTAAATTTAGTGGGCTATAGGGGCACTGTTAGCGGAGGGCACCCCACCTCGTTGCTCATTGCCAAGACAAGGTTACTTCGTCTCCTGTTAGTTCAATTCAACAATGCATCCAGATTGACATACATGATGCGCCATCGTTGAATAGGTCTAACTCTTGAAGGTTTGACTCGGCAATGCATTCGTAAGAGAGCGAGGGACTAGGCGGCCCGTGCAAAATCGCAGCTCGGCAATGGCTTCGTCGCCATGAGTCAAGATTATTGGCACCCATACGATGAACATGGTTGAACGAGGGCGAAGACGACAAGCAGAGAGCTTGTGAGTGCAGCCCATTTTCTCATCACAATTTGCCAAACAAGCGAGGTCTAGAGAAGGGCTCACAGCGCAGATACTATGCAAGTCTTGTCGTAACTCGGCAACCCAAATTACAGGACTCAGTGGACTTATTTGAACTTTTAATTTGCCTTCCGCAATCCGCATCACCTACGTGCACTATTCAAAATTAATGCCCTCTCTAGCTCTGACAACCAGAGGTAGGAACTCTATGCCTTTCTCCCCCAGATGAAGTAGACAGGAAGAAATAGATGAATGGAGGGGTTTCGGAGCTCTCCTCTCGCCTTCGCCATAAGAACCTGAGTTTCCTCTTTGCCCCATCCAAGGACCTCTTCCAGAAGCATGGGCGTGTAAGAGTCAATGGCTGCACATGATTGAACAACCTGGCATTTGCCTATTTCCTTCAGGACTGGGTCTTTGGGCCAGGCGCCAATTGGAATCTGTCTCATCATCAGCCAACGACATGGCTGTTTTCTCGTCAGATATAAAGCTCACCTTTCCGACTTCTTCGTGGACGTCCACGAAGCCCGCATTTATCACCTTATCTTTCCAATTCATGGCACTGTCGATAGGCTTTCCGAAGCTGCTACTGCTGTCTCGGACTGCTTCGGCCCAGACCTCTGCATTCACAGCCTTCTTGATCGAGTCGTTGTCTGACATGAAGAACCCACGCTGGGCTTGAAGTTCGAGATAGCCGCCGCTGTTGAGATTCTCGAATGCACGTCCAAACAACTGCTGCTCGTTGCCGATGCACCCTTCAAGCTCTCGGGCATGGATGTAGTCGAACGGCTTCTTGTAAACCCATGGGTCTTCAAAGTCATCGACTTCAAACACGCAGTTGGCAGGAACCCTGCATAGTAATATGAGACTATGAGTCTGGCTGAGTGAAACATGATGCTCATGACTCACCAGTCAGGCTGGATGGGGCTAAGATCTGTCCCGATTACTTCGGCTGAGGGGTTCTTGCTTCCCAAGGTCAGCAAGGGGTTCCAGCTGGTTACCGAAAAGCTATAACCTACTCTGCAAGATCCATAGCCCAGATGCCAGTACCTGTGCCCAGATCAAGGACACGTTGGGGATTATCAATTGGAGCAGTATGCAGCTTCCCTGCTAGAACAAGACTGTAGATATGATGAACCAGATCCATGCGGTTCTGCTCTTCGTCGTCGTTTGGCTACAGTGCATGATAAGTCGACTTCATTTGAACATCCCATAGTCGAGAAAACTAACCACCAAGTATGCTCCTTCATGGAATGCATGATATCGACGGCCGTGCTGTTGAGCTGTTAGGCTACCAATTACCCAAGAATCTTGCAGGCCCTACCTCATGTCTAAGAGTTTCAGTAAGATGCATAGTTGGACATGAAGTACTATCTCTCACCGGTAGCTAAGATTGCTTGATTTGAGAGACGTCATGTAACTGGAAGAACCCTCTCTGCACTGACTGTCAGTGTAAAATTCACAAGATATCCGTCATCATGACTGACCCGAGGTCCAATGTCGAATCAGTGTCTCCGCCATGGTCCTACTCTTCGTCAGCTACTATTTCCCCTATAGTGTTGGGTATGGTACTTCTGCTTCTAGTACGGCAGGTATATCAGGCGGGCTTTCAGCACCAGCGGCTGTTGGTTGAGCAGCTGGGGAAGACATTTTGCTGACGATGCAAATGCGCTGCAGGGAACATTCGACTCGACACTGGGACGCGCGCCCCTCTTTATGACCTGTTCATGCTTGCGTGTAACTTAAGTGGTATCATGTGCTGTATCTCCTCCACTCGGCCAATATTCAGGACAGACGAGGCCAATTGGGAAGGCCACCGTTTCCGCGGCCCTGTGCACCATTACAAAAAGCGGCCAAGACGCTGTCTATGGAAATAACAGCAATTGTTGCATAAAGTGTGACAATCACATGGCAAATAGACCAGGATCGCGTCAAGTGTTCAGGACTAATAGGCCTTCCCTTTATGGTGTCAAATACCGAGCAGGTTGCAGTGCATTCGTATTAAACTGGGTTTCGGTGCGACCAACAACTTCATGAGACAGGGCTGCGACCATCTCCACATCGGACATGCATGAAGATACATACGAGCTATGTAGAAGCGCTTAGGGGATTCCAGTACTAGTAAAGCCCTTCAACGGTCATTGGGTCATTCGAGAAACCATAGCGCTCCATCGCTCTTATGCCGTTAGTTAAGGCAGTCTGCGTAGCTTCTCTGAAGAGTGACAAGCGGCGAGCCGCTCGGCAACCAAGGGCGATCGACAAGGATAATGCCCCAGAAGTCCGAGGCATGTTCAGTTCGGCTGGGGGCCAATAGCAACGCACCGAGTCTTATGAAGACAATTGGAATATGAAACTGAGACACGGGTAGGCCTATTGCTTCAAGAAAAACAGGAGGTAGTTTTCAAGTTGCATAGGCCTCGAAGGAGGTCGGCCCAGTACTGTTGAGCCTGATAATGGCTCGGGACGTCAGCACTGAGGAGTAGATTACCTGTAACGGGAGCGAATACCATTGTCAGATAACACAGTCCCTAGTAGTGCAGTGGAGAGCTTGTAGAGGTGTTAAGCAGAGATTTTTGTCTTGTGGAGCGTAGATGGATCTGCATGTTGGCCCGTAGGTTGGTAACCCAGATATTCTCTGCCTTCTCAGGATGTATAGTGTATGAGTCCTGACGATAGCATCACTGATACATACGACCATAGGTAGTGGAAAATACGGCATCCCGTCAAGTTCTTCCGTTCTGCAACGAGGCCTCAGCTTTCCAGGGTAACAGCCCCTGTTCTTGGAGACATCAGTCCTCATTTTTTGGAGGCTCGCGAGCAATCAGCTATCCAATCAAGAATAAGTATTGCTTACACTATCAGCAGAAAAACAGATTAATTACAAACTTGGAGCCAAGAGTAAGATAATATACAAGTTTAAAAAGGTAAAAATCTTAGAGTGAGTTAAACTCTATATATTATACCTTTTTTCTTTCTTTCTATCTCTCTAACAAGCTTATAATAGCCTTTGAGATAGGTTGTGATGCTAAGCTAAGTGGATGAGCATGTGATAAAGCAATCTAAGTGCGCTCCGAAAACCGGCTCTGAGGTCTAACGGTTTCTACTGTTCTAGAAGGTAAACTGTCAGTAACTACAGTACCGTTATAAACGGTTACAGTTCAGTTGACACCTTAACAATAGTTGCTCCTCTTCCTCATACTTCTAATCCCCTCCTTCTTAACAGCCCTGGTTTTTAGCTCCTTAGCTAAGCCCCCTTGGCGTCAGCGCTAAGCTTCCGGACTGTATAAGGCCCATCATAAAGCCGGTCTTATCAAAGTTCTAGATATCACCTGATCGGATACTGTACTTTACGATTATGTTCTTAATAAGCCAAAACCAGCGATGAATAATAGTCGGATCTTCGCATTTAGCTCTCTGATAGTCATATCTCCGAAAGATACGCGTCTTTAGCTCTAGTTATCATTTAATAAAGTTATAAGCCTAACGCTTACTAATAGGTAGCGCATCGCGGTCAGCAAGCAGAGAATTAGCTATTTCTTCCATAAAACGCAGTTATAAGGGAAATCCTCGCATATCTAGGTTAAGAATAAATTAAACTATTATCTATTCTTCTAGATCAGATAGTTTCCGAGAATTTGGCATAGAATCGCGTCGCGGTTGAATGCCATTTTAACAGCGATATAAGGTATAATAGTTCACCTTATAGATAGTTACAGCGCGTTAAGGCTTTAGATTTAGGTCATTTTAAAGGGCTTGAAGGGCAAGAAGGATTCTGGCTTTATTTAAAGACTGTGATATATTAGGTTATTAAGAAATAACTGATTAGATAGTAAAGATATAAAGTGAGGGATTTTTGTGACACTCGCTTATCAAGCACGTTATACTTATTATTTAAAGTAAAATAAAATATTAAATACTATATTATATTACTTTATTTATAATAGTTATATAAATAACTATCTACTATATTTATCCTTTATAACTAGTAGCTATCTTAATCTTAGATACTATACTATTACTATATCTTCTCTTACTTTAAGTTAATCTCT
>VYWZ01000586.1:0-14553 GCA_008711595.1 Fusarium xyrophilum | reverse complement strand
CTATAGAACTACATAGTGTAGGGTTTACCTACTAAGAGATAATTTTTAATATAGATATCGATTTAGCCTTCTGTAATTACCTACTTACCTGAACTGACACCCTAGTTTTAAGATAGATATCTCACCTTGGCGTGGAAAATCAAGGTACAGTACTGTGTTATGGACTTATGGCATTGTCTTTGTCAGCGGATGCTATCGAAAACCTCTATCGTCTTTTGGTACACACATGATGTTTTAAGTGTGTTTCTTTAAGCCGCATTATCCATCTACCTACCTTATACAACGATGAAACGTTATGGAACTCTACTATCACGACACTTTCTATATCATGCTTAAACTGATAGTTGAAGAAACTCGGTTATCGGCATCACATCAAGCACTTGTCATGCAATCGTCAACCATCTTTTGCTATACAAACTCCACAAAGATGCTGCAGATCTCCATTCTTCGCCCCTAGCCCTGACTAGTATGCAGCTTGAACTGTCGAAGATCGGTAGTTGGGTGGGCGCATTGTGGATATGCATTCATGGCATTTATAACCAGCGTTATACTATTATGTATGCATACATATGAGGAAGCGAAGCAGGGCGATTCAAGGCAAATCAAGACGTTGAAACACAGCATGTCTCCAGTGATAGACGTTTGGCTCACGGGATGGTGCAAGTTGACAGGCTCTCTCTATCCGTTTGGGTGAACAACTGGAGCTGAAGCTGGAATAGGAACTGCAAGTGTCTGTCACTTGTATGGTAGTGATACTGTGAGATACTGTATAATCCTGACTCCCAGTCCCAACCCCAACACTATGTATACCATAGTCTGCCTTTTCCTTGTTTCCTTCTCTTCTGCGTCGTCGTCGTCGTCGTCGTCGTCGTCGTCGTCGTCGCCCTTTGTTCTCTGCATCAACGGCCGTGTTTCTTCAGTACCTACCTACATACAAGAGATCACCTGGTGGCCATCTCTTGGCATCTCTAGTGCTCGCTCTCATCCTCGTTTCCTCCTCCACAGCTGGTCTCTCGGCAGACACTCGTCCAGTTCCTCCAGTTTCTCCAGTTTTTGTTTTACTTTGGTCAAAACTATTCCATTTCTTTCCTTTCCTACCTACACTGGTCATTGAACGATTATCACGCTCCTTCCATTCCTGTCGTTTTTTGTTCCACGCTTTCCACTTGGTAACCTTCACGCCCTCTTTCCCTCTTTCATTGCTAGGCCGCTTCCCTCCTCGTTTTCCCATCTCTACCAGACCAGGACCGTCCAAAAGGTCTCTCTGGACTTCCATTTCAACCATGAGTCGTCATTCTCATTCAATGCACTCACTCTCTGACGAGGAGAAGATGGGATTGCTCGACAACAGGTCTGTCTCCGACGTTGACAGTGACAGCGGTCGAGATGATCAAGATCACCATCGGCTTCACTTTGAGAAATGGGCCGGCCCCATTCTCGCTCCCGTGGACTACGTTCGTTCAACCCCTTGGAGAGTTTACCTAGTTCGCTTCGCCTGGTTCTTCGTTCCCAGTTATCTTCAGGGACGACATGCTCGGGATCAGATTCGACCGGCCAAGCTTGCTCCTACAGCCTACCTCGACGGCATGCGAGGCGTTGCCGCCCTCGTTGTCTTGTTTTGTCATTTCTTCTATCAGGCATTCGTCATCGCCAAAGGCTGGGGCTGTGACGACGCCCACTACAACATCTTGAAGCTACCAATTATTCGACTGTGGTACCAGGGCCCTCCAGCTGTCTGTCTTTTCTTTGTCATCTCGGGCTATGCCCTCTCCTATCGACCTCTCAAGCTCATCCGGGGCAGGAACTTCCAGTACTTCTCGACTACCATGAGTTCTCTAGTGTTCCGACGAGGCATACGTCTATACCTTCCAACCGCTATCTCTACCTTGATGATCGTCTGCTTCATTCGCCTGGGTGTTTACGAATGGACGAGAGACTTTGCCATGGACCGTACCTTCATGAGGAACGTCAGGGAACCTCACCCCTCACGTCTCTCCACAAACTATGCCCAGTTCGCAGAATGGGCCAAGGATATGTTCGATTTTGTCCATGTCTTCGGCTGGAAGACCCACGGTGGAAGTACCAGTAGGTCAAACCGCCCGCTTAAATGAATCCTACTAACCATTCATCTAGACTATGACCAGCATCTGTGGACCATCCCTGTTGAGTTTCGTTGCTCGCTGTATCTCTTCCTCACCCTAATAGCCACTGCTCAACTTCGAAGTCAGTACCGATTCATCACAGTTGCCGGTATAATGCTCTTTACCTACCGAAATTCGCGTTGGGAATTTCTCATGTTCCTCTGCGGCATGGTCCTGGCTGAGATTGATCTTGTCCGCTGCGCCCACGTCTCACCTCCTGCTCTCCCCATCGAGGAGAAGACCCAGTCTAATCAACGCCGTTGGTACCAGAGCGCTTTCTGGGCAATTTTCAGTGTCGCGAGCTTATATCTTATGAGTCAACCCGATGAGGGCGGTGATCAAACTCCGGGCTGGATCTATCTTACGTCGCTGATTCCTAAGTGGTGGGCGGCCGAGAAGTACAGATACTGGCAATGTACGGGTGCTGTTATGTTTGTTCTCGCAGTGAGCCGCTCGTCTAACTGGCAGCGCGTATTCAACTCGGCGTTCGTGCAGTACTTGGGCAAGATCTCCTATGCCCTTTATCTTATGCATGGACCCGCCATCCATGCCGTTGGATATCATTTCGAAAGATGGTCCTATAGTGTGACAGGTACCGAGGGGCACCGCTTCACTGCTGGTTTCGTCCTGAGCTCTTTCTTTGTGATTCCAACTATCTTTTGGTGGGCTGATATGTTCTGGCGAGCGGTCGATATCCCAACAGTCAAATTCGCAAAATGGTGGGAAAACAAGCTTATTGTTAAGTCGGACTAGAGTTCATGGCACGAGAAGAAAACTGATTCGTGATATTCGGCGTTTGAGGTTAGCGTTTTGCAAGCTTTGGTTCTACAGAGGCTGGTCTTTAGGGACGAAGACCTATTCCGCGGCGTTTGGGTGGTTGATTTCTATCGCACTAGGGACAGAGGGGGGAGTCCATTTCTTTCATCCCGGGAGAGGTCTATGAGATGTCGTGACTTGGTGGCATCCACACGTTCCGTTCAGTTGCTAAAACAGTACCATATTAAAAGAACTGTTAGATCATTTTGTGCGCGAATATAGGTGCAGAGAGGTCAACAAAATACAACTTCTATTTCTAGCTTTATCATGTGTAACCTTGACCATGAAACAAACTGTTGGGTACTCTTCTAGATGGTTTTTCTATGGTAAATAGGACCGGAGATCTAGTCATGGCCAGATCGTGCATACACCTTTTTGCCTGCCACCCATGTCTCCTTAACCTTTAGGGTGCGTAAATCATCTATATCATAAGACTCAATAGGTCTATCAAGGACAACCCAATCAGCCAAAGCACCGTCGCGGATGACACCGGCGCGACTCTCAAGGAATGCCCCATAAGCAGGAGCTCCAGTGAATCCCCACATGGCTTCATCTAAGCTCAGGGTCTCTTCTGTGTGCCAGCCATCAGGGCTCTCATCTGTTCCACGACCCGTATGCGGGCTTCGACGAGTTACGGCGGCATAGATGCCCTGAAATGGGTTGGGGGGCTCGACAGGAAAATCGCTGCCCAGAATCGGACGGGAAGAAAGAACAGAACGCATCCGGTAGGCGGAGGATGACAGACGGTCTTTGCCGAGACGTGCAAGAGCATACTTCATGTCTGATGTTGCATGTGTGGGTTGGATAGAGGGGATGATGCCGACTTCTCGAATCCGTCGCTGATCGTCAGGGTGAATTATTTGGGCGTGCTCAATGCGAAAGCGATGTCGAGCTTGACAAGCAGCACGTGCTTCAATCTGGTCGTGAGACTCGTTTGCGGACTGGTCTGGAGTCGAAGGGTGTGCACCCTGAGCAGTAGCCTCATGAAGACACTGCTGGACAAGAGCCGCCTCAAGAGCGTCAACAGCGTTACGATTAGCAAGATCACCGATAGCATGGATATTGACCTGATATCCGTCGGCAGCCCAGCGCTTGGTCACATCAGTAAGAGTAGAGGCGTTGATAAGGAGCGAGCCGGAGGTCCACGGGTGATCGGAGTATGGTTCGAGCATGGCGCTGCCCCAGCTTCCGAGAGCGCCGTCTGTCTGAGGTTAGTCACTCACTGTCTTGGATGGTTTCGATGGAGACACGTACCTGCAAATAGCTTGACACTCTGAACTGCAAAGCGATCATCGTCTCGGGCAAACTTGACAGCTTCCTCTGGGCAGTACGAGTTACGCTGAGGACATTCCAACATTGCATAGACACGAAGGGTCCAGTCGTCTCCTGAAGAGAGCTCGTTGTAGAGATTCAAAGTATCTGGGGTTGCTCCAGCATCGTGCATCCCAACAAGACCAACCTCGTTAAGGCGCTTCATGGCGGTCTTGACTGTACGAGCCTTGAAGTCCCGGCCAGGTTGAGGCCAAATCGAAATGACCATTCGCATGGCGTTATCACAGAATACACCGAGGCCAGGGTCACGGACGATCTCACCTCCCGGGACAGTTTCAGGGAAGTCTGGTGGAAGGAGATCGAGAATAGGCTGGGAAACCCACGTGCAGTGAACATCAATGCGATCAAGCATGAGATAGATGCCGCTGAGCTCTGTATCCTGCGTGATATCTGCCTATGAAACTTCTTAGTGTGTGGCGGGAAGCTGATAGATATGAGTATCTTTACAGCTGTGGGCATACGCCCAAAAAAGGTCTGATCCCATCCAACTCCGCGAACCCAATTGTCTTTCGTTCCGGCCCCGGGGTTGGCAAAGATATAGTCTTTGATCCTCGTACGTACCTCCGCGAGAGATTTGGCACCAAACAAATCAACAGAGTGGAGGAACACCCCGTACTGGAGCAAGTGACCATGTCCATCCCAGAGTCCTGGAATCACATGACCATCTATCACCGACTGATCAGCCTCTCGTGGGCCAACAGCAACAAAGACGCCATCCGCAACGGTAAAACATTGAGCTTCAGCCTGCTTAGGATCATGTGTTTGGACGGAGTTATAACAATATGTTGCTGAATCTCCCTCGTCCGAAGCTGTGAGTGGCTGTTGAAGACGGTATGTAACAGCAAAAGCGACAACTATAAGGGGCAGGACGAGTCCCCATCTGATCAAAGAGGCTGTGACAGCCATCGCCGAACACGTGGCCTATAACTGAACTGCTTCCCCTAATGCAACAACAGAGCCTGGTTCTGCAAAGGCATTGGATCCCTTAGAGATAGTGATTGTTGGGGTGATGTGGGAGCCATGATTGATTTGATAGCTGTGTGTTATCGATAAGGATTTCATTGGTCTTTGTGGGGGAAGCTGCTGCATGTGCATGGTACGTACGTGAAACGAGGTTTCCGTCTCAAAGTTTGCTTCAGATAGTACGCATCATAGAAAAGAAGATATTATTTATCTATAAGATATATCTAGAATTACAGTCTATGGAAGTGTCTTCCTTCCATTTAAATTTATGAAAAAGAATTGTGTCAGCCAGGGATTCTTACCTAATTGCATCTTGATCGTGAGCTTGCCCCAGAGTCCTTAATTCGTACCTTAATTGGATCACCACACAAAGGCTCTCTTAAGCTCTGATTGATTTCACAACTGTTTGCCCGTGTGATGTATGTGCTGTTAAGGATACATATGTAAGTGCTGTAAATAGTAGCCTATGGCTCGCTCTCAAACACCAAACTCCACGGGTCTTGAACGATAGGAGAAAGAGCCTTGGGGTGAGTTGTTTGTGATGACTTGCGATGACCACTGGCTGAATACGGCAAAAAGGATGCTGCTGTAGCTGATACACTGAAGAGGTAGCCTATCTATATCTCTAGAATGCTTACCTAGAGCTGCCTATATAACCGCATGGCACTGGCAGACTTGATCCGACAGTGTCAGCTTGAGTTTCTTTCCTGTCCACCACTATCATATCAGCAACAGCAGTAACGAACGATAGCTATCATCTTTACAATTTCGCCATCTCCAAAGAGGAAGAGACTGAACGCAAGCATGACTCTCTCGCGAGCTGAACTCGAGTCCATTGCGGCTGTCCACGTTCGAGAGCCCCTTCCAGCCGACACCCTCACGGCCGCTTTCAACTCCAAACCTTTCATCCCTGTTGAATCGATCATCAACCTCCGCGATCTAGGTGGTGTCCTCGGCAGCGCCATACGCCCTGGGTATATCTTCCGTTCTGGTATGCTTGACGCCGCCGCCGCCGACCCAGAAGCTATGGCCTGGCTCACTGCCAATGTCAAGACTGTTTTTGACCTTCGCAGCAAGGAGGAGCGAGCTACGTATCCCAGTCCAAAAACAAGCGGCGTCAAGTTTGTCTTCTACGAGCGCCTTGCCGAATACCAACAGCCTAATCCCGCTGACTTTGCTGTTGATGATGGCAGAACTGCTTGGAGGGAGCAGCTGATGGCAGTTATAGCGGCGTACAAACCCTCTATCCGAGCAGTCCTCGAACACGTGAGGGACAAACCGAACGAGCCTTTTCTCTTCCACTGCACTGGTAGGAAAATAAATCAAGGTTATGTTCAAAGGGTTGTGAGACTAATCGTGAAACTGAGCTACAGCTGGCCGTGACCGCACAGGCGTCGTGGCAGGGCTCCTGCAGACCCTTGCCGGCACAAAGCAACAAGATGTCATTTTCGATTACATGCTATCACGGATCGGTATCGAGCCAGCACGCGAGCGTCTACTCTTGTTCGTGCTGGCAAACATCGACGTGGAGAGCACGGAGGAGCCTGGCTTTTGGAACATGGTTAGCCTACGCCCGAGCTTTTGGGAGGCTTTTGGTCAAGGCGTCAAAGCTGAGTATGGAGGATGGGATGGCTACGTGAAGGGCCTCGGGTTCTCAACTAAGGATCTGGAGACCATCAAGAATAACTTGCGGGCTTAACGATGTCATGGCCGATGCTGCTATATACCCTGAAGGCAGGGCAGTATCGCATTGGAAATGATTCGAGTTGGCTATAATGAGTCCTATCAATAGATGCAATCATAACCAACTGTAAACTGTAAAGCCAGCCATTTACGACTGAGCACGGAGCACCTCATCCACTCTAATTCATCTGCAGCCCTATAAACATCACCTCTACTGCTAAGGCCCCAGGGGTCCAGGAGCCCGTTGGACCCTGCATCTTGAACAAGGGTCTACTACCCGTCTACCAATCAAACTCGATTGCATCCCATCTAGTGACGTTTCAGTACATCTTTAATAAAACGTCAATTCCGCCACTGTCCTTATCCTTAGACCAACAGCCGATTCGTCCGCCAGGGTCTTTTTTGTTTTTAGCCATTTTCTTCTTTCAGGGTCCAAGTTAGAGGTGGTTAATAGTGGTATCAACTCTTTTGGATCTGCAGACAACGAGATCCGATGACCAGGTTTCCCTCCGTATTTCATCAATGATCGTGATAGGTGATGCAATAATTCTTGGCCAAGCATGGTTCCATGGTCAAGTACGTTTGTTATGTTGGGCAACCATCCAAATGTGCATATAATAAATATCCCGTTGCAGCCATCTCTCACTATCGACATCAGAATCAGAATCATCAGTACAACAGGCCACAAAAGCACAAACACTAGCACAAGCACACTATAAGTTACTTGACTTGGCACATCCAATCCACTATACGATAAACCATTCATCATGCCTCTCACACGAAGTCACCGTCACACCGCTCCCCGCCCCTCCATCTTCAGCACCCGTCGCCGTGCTCCAGCCCATCCTCATCGCCATACAACCACAGCCACAACCACAACCACAAATCGGCGGCGGCGCTGGCCGACGAACTCATGCTACAACCACTGCACCTGTTCATCACCACCAGCGTCGGACCCTCCATGAAGGATAAGGTCAGCGGTGCCCTCCTCAAGCTCAAGGGTAGTTTGACTCGCCGACCTGGCGTCAAGGTATGTTCGTCCTAACTACTCTCGGGCCAACGGCAAACTAACGTCATTAAAGGCTGCTGGTACTCGACGCATGCGCGGTACTGATGGTCGCGGCGCGCGTCACCACCGCTATCAAGCACCCTAAGTAACTTGTCAGTTATGTCAAGCGGTTGTCAAGCAGACCGAGCATACAGGAAATCCTGCAAGTCGAACGGAGTATGGAATCACGGACATTGAATTTATACGCAACATGTACGATCATGATAGCGTTGATACCCTCTACTGGGAGTTGAGGATAACAGTATGATTTGTTACACAGCTATAGACAAGCATAAATCTGCACTGCCACTACTACCAGCGACTTTATCTATCACAAACCTCGCAGCTGTCCTAACCACAATAGCCTTTCGGCTTTCTTGCGATCCATATCAGAACGGTTGCTGCTGTTTTTGCCCCTTCGTAAACCACAATTTGTGCCCATATCCTCACGGCTTTCCATCACCTGTGATAATTTCTGACTAATGCAAATGTTTACTGACATGTTCCCCGAACTTGCTGATGTAACTCGTCTACATCAGAAGGGGGAACACCTGCTGGACGATAAGTGGGCGCCAGCCGAATATCCTTGTGCAACTTGACCGAATTTTGTAGCACGTAAGGGCTTCGTACCAATTGGAGCATCGATGTTGAGGAGCCTCGGCGATGGTGAACTTTCCCGCACACAGGATCGACCAGTTCGTCAATGTTGGTAACCGACAAACGAGCTAAGCTCAATCTTCTCCTTTCACATGCCCTTAGAGATGGGCTTGCGTCCAAGGATTCCATTACAAGCTCATCCATATCGTGCTTGACAGGCTCAGCGACACGAACATGAGTATACTGCTGGAATTGGAGTTCCAACTTTTCCAGAGCTTCTTTGCTGGGTGACGGGTGTTTCTTCATCCAATTAGAGGTTTGTAAGCTTCTCTTCGCTTTCTCCGAAACTTGTCGAGCTTGAGTGGCCGGATTAGCCAACACATCGTCATCAGGATCTAAGAGCTTATGGCCCGAAAAGTGGTACTGCCCGAGTGCTTTTCGCCCAGTCGTCAAAATGGATCCTGGTTTCTTATTAAAATGATTCTCTGGTATGTGCATATCGCTGTCCGCGGAGCCGCAACCACTGCTCGACGTTGACGTTGACGGACGCTTGACTAGAATCCGAGGGGTTGAAGATCCGACTGGTGTACTGTTCAAGAACCTATCTTCAATGTTGTCGTCGAATCCTACCTCGGATTCGAATGGATTGCATAGCGAAGGAAGGGGCGTCTTAGGACCATCGTTTGAGCCTTGATTCAGTCGGTCTTCGAAACGTGTTAGAGCTCGCTTGTCAGCTCGTTCAGAGAATGGATCCTCCACAAGTTTCCCATTTCTGAGTGACTTTCCATCGTCTGCTAATGGTTTTCTGTTAACGCGACCTCCGACGATTTGCTGGACTTTACTTTTATTGAGGTTATCCCCTTCATTCAAGCGGAGCTCAATGTTGCTGATCGGAGAAGCATTCTCAGTTGACGCATGCGAGCGAGGAGTCGGAACAATGCTCCCTCTAATCCACCTATCACCTTGTTCATCGCCTGAGTGGGAGAAGGCCGGAGCCTGTGTTTCCTCGTGAGTCACGGCTTTTGGATGGAAGCGATCCCAAGCATTCGAGACTTTTGCACGTACTTTCGACGGTACCATACGCGTGAATCTTGAGGTCGAGCAGTTGGCCTGTTGTGGCGAAGGCTTGAGTGCATTGGTAGCGGCCAGCATAGCGGCCAGTTTTCCAGTAATCTCTTCACCAGCACACCGGTCTTGAGTGTAAGTAATCTGGCATCCTTCTGCAACTCGATCTCTCGCATTATTGTCACAGGCATCGAGCGCCACAGATGTCGCCACTGCGAAGTCTTTCGTAGGGTGAAATTTGAGGGGGTCATAAGACAGCGATCTCGTAGGCACATGGCGGCGTCGTAAGCTTGTACTTAGTCGCTTCTGTGATGTATCCCTGTGTCTACCAGTCGTGGCAGCTCGTCTAGGAACCCTTCTCACGGCTTTCGATGGCGATTGTTTGCCCATGCGAGAGGCCCGAGGGTGAGTATCTAAAGATCTGAGTGGTGTTTTGATAGGTGAAGGGAAGTCCAGTGGCGAGATTGCTCGATTGCTATCAATCGAAATTGAGTTCCTCGGTGTAGTGGTTCGTCGCTTTTTTGGAGACAAGTCTTCTCCTTCATTGGAGAGGCGCTCTGGTATGGAATCGTCTAGTAACCAGCTTGCCAATTCATCCACAGTTTGCGGTCCAACCATTGCTCTCTTCCGGGACGCTTGCTCGGGGGAATTGTTTATATGGAATTCTGCTTCCAAAACAGTTAGAAGTTGATCAGGGAAGACATGTGGGATAACATACGCAGCCGGTCAGGTGGTAAAGGTTTTGGTATGGCTCTTTGGCGCTGTGTTCCCAGCGTCCTCAGGATACTTCTATTCCTCTTCTTGCCGTATGTGACGGCAGCTGGCATCGTTAGTATATGATGTGATTAGAGTGTAACCAGTGAGAAGGAACGAATCAATGGCTCTATTCGGCGGTGATGAGTTGGGAAATTGGCTGTTATCAACTCAGGCCATCCGTTGGGTGTGATAGGATTTGCAAGAGGACAGTGATGGGCGAATGCGGTTGACAGTTTGTCGAAGTAGGGTCGGAATCCTGTATCTGAAATATGTCACTCGTACACCTTCATTTTCCTGCCGAAATGGACTCCTCAGTTCCAAGTATAGGAATCTGATCCAGAAGTGAGGTTGCAAAGGTCTGATAGTAAGAGCTGAAAAATGAGTGAGTGGACGAGCCGGCAAAGAATGAGAGAGGAAGGTTCACCTCATATGGGCCATGCCTAGGTAAGTTGGTGCCTTACTTTAGGTACTTACGGGCATATGCCGGCAAATGAAGTTGGAAGTGCAAGAAAGAGGTACCTTTAGGTGGGTAGGTACCTTAGGTAGTCAGGAGGTATAGGAGCTGTCTGGAAAACAGCCGGGGAAGAACGTTATGTTGTTAAGTGATATAACATAATACGTTCTGACCGAGAGTCGATATCACTGCCAAGCAGTGCTCGCAACAGTTGCCGGTGGTTTCTTCAGGCAACTTCCTTGTATTGAACACTGAGCTGATCTGTGCCTACCTAAGCAGGTATGCATGTGTCTTTTTATGTCTTGATGTAGAGATCTCGATTCAAACAGAAATTCATTCCCGTGATACCTCTATGTGTAGTCGACGAGAGTAAACCCATGCTCTCTCCATATTTGTGAGCAGCCACTTGCAGCACCATCACACAACAGCCGTCATACGCCGATATGCATAGTACTATGACGCCTCTTCGCTCTTTCCCGAACAGAGTTCAATATGAAGGCCAGAGTGCAATGTTGCACTGCATATTATGTTCTCGATGCGATTTGACGATGAGTACTAACTCAGAGCCATGCTACCCCTGACTTACATCAAGCGACTTGGAAGGCGAGATATGTTTAATAACAACACGAGATTCACATCATGGAACCGAGAGACGAGACCTCCAAGACACAAAGAGTTTACTGACTCAATTTTGGCTTGTGTTCATAAGTGTCCGAGGAGGCCAAATACTGAATTATTCTCATTTGTAGGTTATATTCACCAACTATGAGTGTCTTACCGATGATACCGCAGTTACATACTCTTGTACGGCAATGGCAAAAAGATCTCTTACACAACTATCAGCTTCAGAATGAGGCAACCATAGCTTGAGACACTTCCCATTCTTCTGCTCGTGCAACTTGGTAACCTCATCCTGAAAACTGGCCCGAGACTTGGGGGCTCGGACAATGTACTTAAGTCCATTGAGCTTCGCAAAGTCTCTGAAGGCTTTATTCACCCGAAACACTGTTTCAGTACGTGTCACTTGCTTTGCAGATTGAAGGATGGTTGTGGTGAGAAGATCTCAGCTGTTGCTCGCTGCTATATACCTACCTACTACTATTGGTGATGAGGAAACACGTGATACCACAGCCACGAAAACCAGGGTGGCTTAACCTGGACTTGATCGTGGCGCAATCCCGAACCCCCAGAAATTTCTCTCGAACGACAGGTCACCTGCTATTCAACGAGTTCGGGAGAAAACGGCAAGATAACCCTACTACTTTGCAATTTCATTATCAAGAGTCGCGATGTTCTGATCATGAACCTGGCTGGTTTCCCACATCTTGTAATTCCTTGAATCCAACACATTAAATCCGAAAGCTCCGACCAGTTACGATTAATTATCGGCCCTCGCCCGTTTCGACCGATCACGAAGTTTCTCAACCACCTTCTCTTCGACTGTAAACCTACGACTCAGAAGAGCATTGGATTTTGTGACTAAAGCGACCTCATTTGACAATCATGTTAAGACAACCTGTTCGCGACGTGCGTGCGCCTTTGCGGGCCTTCAGCCAACCAGCTCAACAGGCAGCCTGGCATGGCGCATGGAGGAGACTCTCTACATCACAGTCGCAAAACAAGACCGCGCGTCAGCTTTTGAGATGGAAGGCCATCCCTTGGGATAGTATGATGGCCAGACTGAGGAGCGCTCGCTTCGGGATCGGTTCTACAACAACGACAAGCATGCTCCAAGGCGTACTAAGGCGCGGTTTTCGATTTACCACAAAGCGCAAGACAAACAAGCCGACCGTTGGCGAAGCCGAGGAACCAAAAGGCCTCACCGCCAAACTCAAGAAGCTTACAAAGGAATACGGCTGGGTAACCGTTGGCGTCTACCTCGGGCTGACCATTCTCGACTTCCCGTTCTGCTTCCTGTTTGTTAGAATGGTCGGTGCTGATAAAATCGGTAAGATATTGCCGCGGCTTCACCTAGATCCGTTAACGAGGTGATGCGGATCTTTATTCTCAGTGGGTTGCTAACTGACGCCGCCGGCACATTTTAGGCGAGGTCGAACATCGTGTGATGTCGTCAATCAAGCAGATGATCCCCGATACTGTTCGGGAGGCCTGGCACACCTACTGGCAGTCGTTCAAGAAGGCTGAGGCGAGAGCACTTGGCGATGACGATATCAGTGACAAGATGGAGATGGCCACATGGGGTGTCGAGAAAGCTGAGGAACGCAATCGTACCGATGCTAGTGAGTACTATCATCAGATTTTGCCCCTGCGCGCATGCATTAGATGCTTCCCATCGCCCCTAACAGCTCGTGATGTGGGCAGTAGAGGAAGCTTGCTGAGTTGGTGAGAAAGGCTAACGACTCAATCTGCGACAGGTTTAGCAACTCAGCTGGCGCTGGCGTACGCCATTCACAAGAGCTTTATCTTCATTCGGGTGCCATTAACGGCCGCCCTAACACCCAAGGTCGTCAAGATCCTTCGATCATGGGGCTATCAGATCGGAAAGAAGAAGGCTTAGCTGGTCAAAGAAGGCATCATAACGGTTCGAGACTGGAAACTCACAAGCCTCCAAACACAGAAGCGCTCCCTTTCTGAAACGGTTGGCTTGGAGTGTAAGCCACTTACACGGTACTTGTATATTTGTATGAATAGTGTAGTCAGTCCTTGGTGTTGGCTGGAATTGTTGATAGATAAACTTGATTGTATAGTACAACTCCTTACCTCTGAAGCACACATCTGGATCTGGGCATTTGTTTTCCATGGCTGAATCCCACCGGATGAAACATATGGGCCGCAGACAGATCCAGCAAAATCGGCGGCACCGAGCCTGGGATCAGCCAACAGAACTACTTCAGTCGGGATCGTATTCAGGAACCGGCTTCGGATGACCTAAGCCATTGAAACTCTAACGTGGAGGCGTCGAATAGGAGTGTCCTGAATGGCACAATGGGAAACAGGTGTGAGGAAGCCCAGACTCTCGATGATGGTTGTAAGAGAGCTTGGCGTGCCTTTCGTCCAGAGGAGGATAGTGCGCCGATAGATCTGCAACCGCAACGTTTTGAACAACGCCATGTGCTCTGATGGGGCTTTGTTTGAGATCGTCTCGAGGACGGATGCTTGGTGGCGGCTAGAACTCCAGAATGGGGCCTCGAAACGCCAAGAAGGTCACCAAGCAGCGAGGGGGCGTCAATTGGGGACAAGACGAAGGGTAAGAAGGCGACTAGAAGTTCTGGAAGCGCCGTTGGTAGTGGATTTGGCAACCTGTCTCAACCATGTTTGAGTCACGGCGTTACGATTCAGGCTCAAGAGTCGTTTGCTGCTGATTGGTTTTGCCCTGGCCGATGTCATGGCAAAGGCCGAGCGAGTCGCGAAAGGATCCTCATGATTTCGGGGATCTGTAAAAGACTGGAAAGATACCCGTTCGGAGGAAGTGGAGATCTTCGATGGTGCGAAAGTGAAAAGATCCTATGGAGGTAGGTTTTAAAAGAGGGATCGGTAACTACCCCTATAAAGTCAAATAGGTTATCCCTGCTGATTTCATTAGCTATCTTCTATAAGTGATTTTTACACTATTCTTTCCCTCTTTAACTTATAAAGAAGATACTATATATATATATATGGATATTATAACTTAGGCTTTAGTAGTAATATTAAAAGTATTTAATAAAGGAGTAAAAACTATTAAGTAAATATATTTC
>VYWZ01000585.1:0-31134 GCA_008711595.1 Fusarium xyrophilum | reverse complement strand
GGTTTCTGGGGGTGGCCGGTCTCCCCGTATCCGACGTTACACGGCTAATAATGACCCTCCCTGCACGCCAGACGACGGCCAGCAAGTCCCACCCAGTCAGTTACTACATACCATCCCGTCAGGATTTTTAAAAGTAAGCTAACAGTCACAAAAAGCTCCACCTATAAAGCGTACTACAAGTGAACAGCCAGTAAAGTTCAACTGACCATACTGCAATAAGCGATCTCCCCTTTCTCAACTCCTGGCAATAGGAATTGCCCCGAAGCTGCTACCAGCTAGTATTTCGGCCACAGAGGGCAAATACATCTTTTCTTTTGTATAAAGGGTCCAGTTCCTGTCTCATTTCACGCCATTCTTTACTTTCACTATATAATTCTCTTATTAATTGCTCTATGATTGTTGTTTCCTTCTCCCTTAAACTAGCCATTTATACTCTATTTTAAAGATCTCTTAGTTCATATCTTGTGATTTTCAGTTGACCTGCTATATCGGGGTCATGCCGTTCGTAATTGAACGTCTATTCTCTCTCTTGAAAATGGGGCTAGTTACAGTATTTATTGCTTGAAAGTATCACGAGAAAGGATGATTTTATTGCGAAGTATTTTAACAAGGAGGTCGAAAGTAAACCTAGGAAGTCAGCCGTGTTTCTAATCGATTTCCTATACTAGGGCTCCAAGTTCCTGCACTCCTAGATCATCTAGCGAGGGCCAGAGTACTAATTTGATTATATGGAGTAGATATGCTACAACTAGCTGAATCCTGGCGCCTTACTAGGTGTAAGGTTAGTATAGATATAGCTTATAGTATATATACTCCTAGATTATTTAGTGAGAGCCTGAGCGGCAGTGCTTGCCGATCTACTGAACTAAAGTGGTATCTGACTTGATTATTTGGAACTGGTAAGGGCAAGCTTTGGCCATTATGTAATAAGTTACTACGGTTCTATCGTAGCTATTATGGTTTAGGGCTATAGAGGATATAATAGCAAGCAAGTATAATATACCTTGCGTATAAGATAAAGGGAGATATATATGATAGTTCAAGATATAAGAGACAATTCAGGTCTTACAGAGTTCTCTAACTGCAACAACTCCGAGTCATAGTCTAGAGAATTGACCGATAGTCTAATATAAAAAAGGCTTATATAAATACAGGGAAATGAAGTTTATTATAGGGGTTTATTTATAAGGATCTCTTATACTATACAGTGAGATTACGTATATATGAAAGTGCCATTTTAAAGGATTGCCTCATTGTTATGCCTCTACCTCCAAGTTCTGATCATTGCTCTTTTCAGGAGTGGTAAGCCCTATCCCAAGTCCACCCTATCGCTAGCCATGTCTTCCTGATTCCTTATATATATCTTCTCTAGCAGCTTAATAACAGGGGAACATCCAACAGAGGCGCTCTCTATCACAAATGGTTTCCCTATATTTATCTAATAGCGTCTCTGCGATTCATTAGCATCCTGCAGCAAGATAATACTATCTATATCTTAATCTATTATACGGTTTAGCTTTAAATAAAACAGGCTGAAGCCTATACTTTTGCATCAAACACCCTCAGTACCTTAAAAAAGAGTATTAACTTTTTATTCCCTTTAATAACAATATGTAGACCAGAAAGAGGACATAGTAGAGTAGTAATCAGACATTCCTAGCTATGTAATGATTTGGACCTTTTTTAGTAGCGTTTATAGATAGAAAGAGCTGTAATGAATATATCAGATATAATAGGGACGAGGGTCATAAGGCCATACCGAAGGAAGTCGATGCTGTTAGTTATTATGACGTTCGAGGTCTTGGTGTGGGCTTCGAGAGGCCTGTTGTATCGTATGCACTGCGGCCTTGGGGGCGTTGCGGCTAACGAGGAAGAGGGTATGAAACAAGGGCGATCAAAATTGAAGTTGGCGAACCAGTTCTGGGTAAGGCCTGCAGGTAGTTGCCTTATCAGGTTACATAGCTCTTCAAGTATTTGAGCACAAGCAACAACCATGACCAGGTGAACATTATCTGATGACTAGCCGCTGATACCTCAATACTCAAATCACGCCTCCTCCCTTGAACTTGACGTCGCGGTTCGCTTTGGGTGGGATTTACTGCAAAGGGAGAAGAATTTCTTTGATGAACTCAAGAAGAGAGACCAAATGTTAAAAGAGGAACAAGATAATCGGTTTCAAGCCTGGTTAGAGGATGTGTTGTCTCATTCTGAGGAAGTGGGAATGGATCATGACCTCCACATGTGGTTTGCCTCCCGTCGTGCTCTTGCGAGGGCAAATGGCGAGGCTTTTGAGATAGAGCAGGTATATCCAGTTTGGGAGTAATTGAGGATGTGGGACATATAGATAGTTTCTTAGCAGAGTTTGTAGATCACATTAAGGGATTTCCGAGCAAGAGTAGTTGCACCTTTTCCAGAGTTGCCCAGGATCATGGCGTGTATGAATTTGTGACAATCACGTCAATCCTCCTACGGCATATCTCACCCCGGTGCAATGCATCAGTAGCATAAAGTTTAGTATTGATGGCCTGTGGTTTCATTCGGTTTGTTGCTTTGTGATAGGCAGCTGTTTGCCAGTCAGCCTCCCAGCCGTAACCGGGACAGTGATACACGGTCGAACTGTTTGCTAGCACACACTCAGAGTCAACAATCAAGAAAAATTTTCACTCTCTTGTTATTCTTTCTCAAGCATCTCTTCATGATCTCTGCTTCTGTCCTCTCTTTCGATTTTTCGCTACATCTTCGCCGCGTTCTTTTCCCCTTTTCAACTCTTCACGCTTTCTTTGCAGGCAGCGTTACGTCCGCGATGGCCTCCTCGGATCATATCGCGACAGTCCTCTGTGACTACAAGTATGATAAATCTGTCGGCGTTGAAGGCGTCAACGGCGTACCCTGTTTGGGCTGTGTTTCTGCCTTGGATCGTGATGTGCGCTGCGTTTGTGTGACAGGCACTCACCCTCCTACCCGCTGTCTACTCTGCATCTATGAGAAGATGCGCTGTGGCTCGGTGAGTGTCTTTCAAACAACCATCCATGATGCGTCTGACACCTTTTCCAGATCCCTCCCCAACTTCTCGGCGCGGCCCAATGGTACTGGGACTTGGTGGCCAGTCTGTCTTGTCGTGATCCCAGTGCTGGCATCAGTCCACAGGGTTCCCCTTCCCTCACCCGTCGTCAGCTCTGGCGTATCAGTCGTGCTTTTGAGAGATGCTGACTTGCTTGGCGTGAATTGGAGATGAATCTTATGAACCCGGACAATCTCACAGCCCTGGCTGTCCAAGAGTCAATCGAAAATCGAGATTTGCTCACTCTCTCGCTTCTTCAATCTGTAAGGCTACCTCTTTTCCTAATGCTCTTCAATGTCATGACACCCTCTGACATGTTGATTCTCCAGGCCGGTGTCAATCTTCCTCTTGGAGAAATCCGTGGCCGCATCGCCGTCCTTCGGCCCCTTTGTGAGCGCGACGGCAACTGTGTTGATGCAGTTTAAACCGCATTTCTTTGCTTTTTGTATGCCGATGATACTGGGCTGTTTCGCGTCAGGGGATAAGAGTGTGACTCCCTGCCTCGCAACATCGCCGGTAACTACATCCGGTCTATGCTCGACCTTGTTGGTGAAGCTCCTCTCTGTGACATCGTGCACTCTGGCGGGATGCCTGTTTATCCTGGTCCAACGCACGGGCGGCTTGGAGCCTGAGTTCGATGGTCTGCCGATTGGTCTCCAGTTGGCCTCCAGTATTTTGGTGGTGAGGTGAAGGGCATCTATGCGCACAGACAACGGGATGATGGGGATGATACTGGCGATAGGTAAATTTATGGCAATGCAGGTCCTGGGAATGTCTCGCGGGTATACTTCGATGTTGCGTCGGCGGTCTTCTCGTCTTCATTCTTGTCGATTGCGTTCCCTCGTTAGTATAGCTAAGCTTCGAGTCATGGCTCAATCAATCCCCCAGCTTCGAATGTCTCTTTTAATTCAGCTTTACAAAACCACACGAGATGCAAATTAGGTGGTACTTGTTTTCTTCTCCCGGCCATGTTTTTCCTTTGCTCAGTTGAGGAGTACTTGAGACCTTTCGTCGGCGCGCTATACTGGTGTCATGCCCAATCTTTTCATTCATAGACTTTCTCATGACGAGCGACGTTGCGGATTAATTGACAGTTGTTTGACCGTAAAGATAACTTGCCGTGTATCCGGGTCAAGGACGGGACCAAACAAATCTATCTGATTAAGGAAGGACTTGAAACTTCCGGCCTCTGTACAGGGTATCAAAAACATCTAGTCTAAAGTTTACCAAAATCTGCTGTGACATTACCCAATTCTTTTTGTCACTCATGAAGGCCCGTCTCAGGCAGGCCCAGACTCACTCCCTGACACGGCACGTTCAGGTCATGACACAAACTATCGATGACCTGACGAAGCAATATAGTCGCAATGAAAGCAGACAAAACCCGTTTAATTTAACTGGTGTTTCGAAACCATCAGCTTTCCCCTCCCTCCAATTGGTAGAATAGTCCTTGACCCATCGATGTGCAACACTCCAAGTTTCTCCGCGTCTCAATCCGGAAAGGCTCGAGGTTTCAAGTCTCACTGAAGCACACCACGATCGGTTATTATCCCAGGCTAAACTCGCCCTTTATCCTCGTCAGAACCAGGGAAACGATCAGTTTCTGCGTCTGCATGAATTCCACTGCGGGGACGACTTTAGCCAAAAAGACCCCTCGGCTTCGCCGTGTACCGAATCCGTACGTTTCCAGGCTGAGGACCAAGCAGTGTGAGGTTCGTTCAGGAAAGAGATTCGCTCGCTAGTGGAAATAACGGCTGGCGGAGAATACACGTCCGTTCGATGCATTGGGGCATAGCCAGGAGATGAGATCGATCCAGGGGCACCCACGTGGCTTTGGGGGGAACGAGTATATATCTTGGCTGATACACCAACCCGTCGTATTTTGTTTCCCCATACTTCTTCTTGGCACATCATCTCTTCAACACATCTCATCATGCAGTTGACTTCCATCATCAGCTGCTGGGTGCTAGCCCTCTTCAGCCTCGTCCTCGCTGCGGAGCCCGTTCCGCGAGGTCAGCTCACCCAAGTCAACAGCTATGGCAACAATCCCACCGGCACCAAGATGTCCTTGTACGTGCCCAGAAACTTAAAGTTCAACCCTGCTGTCGTCGTTGCTCTTCACTACTGCGGCGGTAACTCTCAGACTTACTACCAGGGTACCAAGTGGGCTTCCAATGCTGAGAACTACGGATTCATTGTGATTTATCCTCAGACTCCTTATTACGGCGGCTGCTGGGATGTCTCTTCCAAGATGACATTGACACACGAGGGTGGTGGTTGCAGTACCTCTATCGCCAACATGGCCAAGTATGTCCTCAAGCAGTACAATGGTGATTCCAAGAGGGTTTTCGTCACTGGTGAATCTTCCGGTGCCATGATGACCGTAAGTGAACCCAGTCACTCAATTGGCTTCGGCTAACGGAACAGAACGTCATGCTTGCTACCTACCCCGATGTCTTCGCCGCTGGAAGCGCTTATGCTGGTGTTCCCGCCGGTTGCTTCGTCAGCCAGGCGAACCAAGCCGCCGCCTGGAACTCAACCTGCTCCCAAGGAAGTTCCATCCACACCCCGACCCAGTGGGCCAATGTCGTCAAGAACATGTTTCCCGGCTACAGCGGCGCCCGCCCCAAGTTCCAGATCTACCATGGAACCGCCGACCCTACTCTCAACGTCCAGAACTACTATGAGGAGATCAAGCAGTGGACCGGTATTTTCGGATACTCCTCCAACTCCACGTCATCTACACCCAACTCTCCCGCCAGCCCTTACACTCGCCAGGTCTTTGGTGACAAGTTCCAGGTATGATACGGAGCGTCATGAGGTGAAGGATAAAGGCTGACATTCTTAGGCTTTCTTGGGCCAGGGTATTGGACACAGTAATCCTCATTTCGATGACAACGATCTCAAGTGGTTTGGCTTTATCGTAGGTCATGTCCAAGAATCCCACCGGAGCCAGAAACTGACATTCCTTGGTAGTAAAATCGCCCCGGATATTCAACAATCTTACACAACGGGGTCTTCCGGAAAGACCTAGGATACCAGTCTAGGATGCGTGGCCCAGAACTCATTAAATTTCCATGAATTATGTTTATCTATCGTAAGTATCATGAATATAAGATCTGTATATATTGCATCAAATCTTATTCATCACCTGTGCGAAATGACCGTACTTCAAGCTTAGCCTGCCAACCTCAATCAGTGGACCGTCTCTCTGTCTCGTATCTAGTGATAGCCTCCTCTGCCCTTACTGTTGGAGGACTCATTTCATGATTCGTGTTCCCGTTTCCGGGGTCCATGAACTTGGCGATTCCGGTGAACCTCAGAGTGTCGGTACTGGACTTGCGCTGACCTATCACGCGACACCCCACGCCTTTCTTTTTCCCATCGGGCAGAGTCTGCTTTTAGGTCTTTCTATCATGTCCTAAGAGCCAGGTCATCATTCTCTTCTCCACCTGTGAGACTAAAGCTTACTGTAGTCATGTACTCATACGTCGTTATAAAGTATCCCTGAATTGCTTGGCCATTGTCAGGGTTCTAGGGTTTTGAGAGAAGCTAGGTTAGTCTCCATTGTAACACTTACGGGCATATAGTCGTTCCTACTAACCTCATAGTGTCCATGTCGCACAAGGGCATCGTTCCCAAGATATCGGCAGATACCAGCTGCAATGACCTCTTGATCAATGCCGTCGCCCGGTACGAAGTATTCGTTCTGCCTCCCGGTCGCCCGCCGTTGTTAGATTCTTCAGGTGGCAAATCATGCACGCCTGTCTCAGGCATCGAATGCGAGATCGGTGGCTCCTTAGGTTGCTTGATATCATCGCCTTGCTCGTCATGATTAGATATCATGTCCACTGACTCTTCACTCAAGTCACTGTCGCTTCTAGGCTCGTCCTTATCATCCAATTCGACTGTTGGTAAAGCGAACAGTACTAGTTGCTCTTGATGTCGGCGCACGTGACGCTGATACTGCGAGACGGATCGCATGGTTTCAGCACAAATAGGACATGGGACGCCTTGATCGATGTCCACGAGCTTCTGGCTCAAATATATAAGCGCATCTAGGTCCATGGTGTTGGCTGATCCCGCGTGACTTCTCGAAACATGCTTTATGTATTCAGTTAGAGCGGTTAACTCCAAGTCACACGCGAATGGGCATGAGTGTAGCGTCCAATGAATCTGTCTCGCGTGTTCCATCCACTGGTGTCTCCGGGACAACTCTCTTCCCGGAGTCTCGCAGTCCTTCTCCAAACACACATATGGCCACAAATCGCCATAAACGTGCTTTCTTGAAATATCTTCAGTTCAGGCTCGAGAATTTGGGTCGGAGGACATACTTTCATGAACTTCTAGTTTTCGTAACGATGATTGTGTAAAAGAAAGGGCATCCGAATGAACCCTCTGATGACTCTTTCGGCAAGGGGAGGATTCGACATTGATTCACGTCTGCCAGCGAAGTGGCATATGACGCTTGGAAAAATCCAGAGTCTGAGCCCTCGCCCCCAATAGCATCGATGAGTAAGGGCTTACCACCACTAGCGGTATCTTCCAGGTACTCTGGAGGTGACGATGCAATCGTCTCAGCGTCACCTCCCTCGTGCGTGAGACCCTGCGATAGTTTTGTATGGTGCGCCAATCTGTAATTGAAGAACTAGCGCCGACGACTTATCGCCTTGCATATTCTTTCGGTCAGGAGAGGCTCTATGTTTCTAAATTCTGAAGAGACGTGCTGAATGTCAAAGATCTCATTGTGAGATGTATCAATCGAGTGAGACTCGATGAAGCGATCGTGGGGTGCAGGGTTCCGTATAGCCACGCTCAATCGGAGGAGGTAGTTCACCACGTCCGCGATGTCAGCAGAAATCTGATTCAATTCTGTATCAGGGTCATCAGGCTCTTCGACATCTTCATCGGTAGTGATCTGGTCCCAGGTAACCTCGATTCCCTTGAGGATGTTATGGGCATCTTGCATGAGCTCAACCAGGTCTCTGAGAAGACTCAGCACCTGGTCTTTTATATTTGAAGAGTCTCGAAGTCGGTAATCGAGAGAGCTCGGGCCGGTGCGATGAACGCCGATATTTCCGACCCATACATTGAATCGTGTCTGTTGGTCCGCCATATCCCTTCCGAAGGTTGGCGAGCTGCAGGCTAAGTCTTTGGGTAGTCTAAGAATATTTGCAAAACAATCAATATATTTTGTAAGGGCGGATGCAACTCTTTGATCCATGTTAGCCCAGTTCGTTTAGGCACTAGACAGAGACCTGGCCTTCGTTGAGAGAGGAGTGATATACTGTGCTGGGTTCATTTTCAATCTCAGAGAGAGATTCTAGATAACGGGCGAGATATAAATTAGCTGATCACAATGTCTTGAATCAAACATCATCATTTCGGTGTGTCACCTGAAAGTGCATATTTCCCCGCTCGAGCTGAAAAGACAGAACCTCATAAGTAAGACTTCGTCTTTCCACAACAATCACTCTCCTCAAATCCTTACCAAACATGTCAGGGCTAGAAGTCGCCGGGATTCTCCTTGGCTCTATGCCTCTTCTGATTATCGCCCTTGAGAAATACACCAAGGGTCTCTCCACTTTGCACCGATGGCGCAAGAACAAGCGCGAGCTCCAGAGCCTGATTCGCAACCTGGAAACTGAAAGGATCAAGCCCAAAATGTCTGCGAAAAGCATCTCCTGGACCTGGTGCCTCATTGCAAGATCGAGGCGTTGATCGATAATCCAATGGGAGATTTTTTGGCGTGAAGAAGAAATGTTGAAAAAAGTTCAATTTCGTCTCGGGAACGGCTTCAAGGTTATCCAAGACAATGCCAATGACCTCAGGGCAAGGCTTTATGATCTATAGAGGTTAATCGAGGCCCAAGGCGAAGGATTATTCCCGGGTTTCAAACGAGCTATCTTCACGTTGCGACGCTCAGAATACGCAGATAGCCTGAGGGAAATCAGAGACAGCGTATCTAATCTCGAGAACCTGACTGACCGTAACATGGAACCTGAGCCTGTAAGAGAAGTTGGATCGAAGCAGAAACTCTTTGAAATTCTTCGTGATCTATCGGAGAGTCTGTACCGAGCCCTGAATCCAGCTTGACTTGTTCCTGTAGACATGATATCGGCTGGGGCTGGAAACTAGAAAGGTTGACGTGTTTCCGTGGGACGACGAGCAGAAGGTGATCGGCCTGAGCAGCTCCAAGATCAGCGTGTCTCACAAGACTTCCATCTACAACCACAGAGGGTGGGTCCAGGACCATCGCCCCCGGACATTATGCCCTTGTCTTCTAGCCGGCTGGGAAGGACATGTGGAAAGAGAGTCCAGTTTTCAAGTTTACCACAAGGATTCCTAAACACAACCACTCCAGCTCCTAGAGTTACCAAGGTACCTACGTCATTGACCACTATAGACAATCCGGATCCAGTAGCTGTATGCTCAGACCTCTGCCAAATCACCAGGGACAACGCCAGCAATCTCTTAACAAATACTGCACCCAAGATATTGGGAATCATACACGATCGCTCACACCCTGTGACGACAGAGTTCCAGTTATGTCCTGTCCCGGGTTCGCCATCTCAGAGTTCCCATTCTATCGGTCTTGTCTCCCCAAGAGATATTCTTCATCGGAAGAATAAATCGACTCATTTGCCTGCGCAAGATCGCCATAACCTTGCGGTCATTATCTCCTCGAGCTTTCTTCAGCTACATGGTAGCCCTTGGTTGCCAGGCTAGCCATCTAGACAGTAGAGATACTCTCTTCTTTACATACCAAGCCAGCCCTCTCTTCACTAAGTCACTTGTGGTACGGAATCTCCCACACAGCAAGGGTGATCTTGGGTATGACATGGTGCAGTCACCGCCCTCTGTCAATCCTGCGCTGTGGTATTTGGGATTACTCTTGATTGAGCTGATTCTCGTAAGAGCTTTAGACTTCAATGATAAGCAGCCGGAGCGATCAGAATATTTCGTCGCATGTGAGCTCCTACCTGAAGTTCGGATGATTAGTTCTAATTACGAAACTGCAGTCATGCGATGTCTGGGGGGTGAATTGAGAAATTGCGGACTACCTGTCGGGAGGTGCAGACTTTTGTCAAGATGTCTATGCTAGAGCTGTCGCTTTGTTGGAGAGGGATCTTCAAAATACTTAGGCCAGAGGTAAGGAAATACTGTATATCAAGATGACGGTGATATGGCATGAGAATACACTTATATTGTGAAGTTTTGAGTATCAGCTGCATTAAATATGTCAATAGCTCCTCTGGAGCTTTCTTATTAACTCAACCCAAGACTTGAGTGATGTTTAGAACTCTAATTTAGATATATAGTTTATAGATATAGTTAGAACTTAGGCCTCTAAAATCATTATCATAACTAAGTTAGTACTCAAGAGCTTATCTCAGAAGTAGTGTTGCTACATGATTACCTATTATCAATTGTGATCTAAGCTATACTTAAAGCTGTAAGAAGAAATAGATCCCAGCAGATACATGGCGGCCATAGTGCATTCAGTTCATCCTTCACTGCTATTCAGTGGTCTGAGTGCCAAGACCACAGACCCTCGACATTAGGGCCATTATCTCTTTTTCTATCGCGTATGTCCACCTTACCTGAGAATCCCCTCCTCAAATGTAATAGCAAACGGATGACAACCAACAACCTGGCAAACGCATAGACACCATTGGTCAATAACTTGTCGTCTACGCATAGAACATGCAATAATGTCATGATATGTTCCTTGTCACTTCCTTTGCCGGCCTCGCTCCGGCAGCTCCCTGCTTGACTCGACTTCTCCTTTGGAAACAACCAACAGGTCAAAAGGATTTGTCCCTGCTCCTCACTGTTGAACTATTTTGCTTTTTCCCATTGTTTGCCATCCATTCTGTCTGGAGACTTCCATCATTGATACAATGTCTAACACTAGCAGTCCAAAGAGCCGGTCTCCGCAATCGCCCCAGGATCCGTCGGTAGCAGTCAACGAGATAATTGCAGTTGGCGAGCCCCAAGATGATGAGGAGGACTTGACTTTAGGATCAGACGCTGAGAGCTCGACGGCTTCTATTTCCTCGAGCATTCCAGACATCACATATGGACTCTCACCCACGATGGAGAGCTATACTTTGCGCCTATAGAGGACAACACACAGGTTCATTGAATAACACAATCCACCGATGTTCCTGTCGTGTTGATGAGCTATTTTTGCCAATTATCAGAAAGTTCTTGATGTTGGGACTTGAATAGGTATGGAATGACCTTCCTGTGAGGCCGCGAGATTGCCCTTACTGATTTAGACTGCAGGTATTTGGGCCATATAGGTTACCCAGCATATGTTACTTTACTAACTCTTAACCAATTCACAGTGACTTTGCGGACAAGTTCCCTGGGTGTGAGGTCATTGGTACCGATATTTCACCCATCCAACCCGGCTGGGTCCCACCCGACCTGAAATTGTGAGCTACTTCATCATGAACATTCTGTATCTAACCCCGATATCAGCGAGATCGAAGATTGCACCCAACAGTGGACCTTCCCATCTGAGTCATTCGATTATGTCCACCTTCGTTATCCAGTGGCTGCATTCCAGACTGGACTGAGCTTTTCAGCCAAGCATACAAGACCCTCAAGCCTGGTGGCTGGGTTGAGAGCTTTGAAATCTCCCCAACTGCAGAAAGCGACGATGGTACTGTCTCATATGACTCTACGATGGCTCAATGGGGAAGTATTCTTATCCAGGCTTCGGAGAAGATTGGTAATAGCTTCACCGTTGTCGACGATAAAGTCCAGAGGCCTGCTTTGGAAGATGCGGGATTCGTCGACATTCGCGGGTGGGAGCTCAAGGTAACGTACAAGGCCATTCTGCTGCGGCGTTAGCAACTAACGAGAAAAGTGTCCCTTGAACCCGTGGCCCGCGGATCCCAAGCTCAAGGAGATTGGCCGGTTTGGAGAGGTCTTCCTCACCCAGGATACTGAAGGTTTCGTAACCTTGGCCGACAATCTACCGGGCTGGTCGATGGAGGAGGTTCATGTTTACATCGCCGAGTTCTGACGGGAGGTTCGGAACCGGAAACATGACGTCTACATACGTCTCAGGGCTGTCTGGGAAAGGAGGCCGGAAACGAAAGAGGAGCCAACACTAGCATGAGCAAAAGTCGTATGAATTTACAGTCATCTTCCAGCCATCCATTTAAGAAGTCCCGCCTACTTGTAGGATTCGTCTGGATATAGTAAAGGCGACGCCCTCAAGATTTGCAATACTTATCCGCCAATGTGAAGAGTTGAGAGTTTTCTGCGCTCTAGGAACTGACAGCCTGTCATATGCCGCGACAGCACTGCCAACTGAATCCGAGGCAGACAGAAGTCCAGCCAGGTTCCATCCATCTGCCAAAGCCAGGTTGGCACCATTCCCAGCAAAGGGGCTGACAGCATAGTTGCTGTCTCCAATAAAGACTACGCCAGGAATCACGTCCTCATGGCTGAATGGCTTCTTGTCGCGCGCTGGGATGACAAAAGCCGTTGAAGGGTCTGTTGAGTTTACCAAACTTGCAAATGGGTCTGCTATTTCGTTACAATGCTGTCACACTTCGTCCAGGAGCGCGCGTCCGTCTCCGCCAGGAGCCTCAGCTGGCATCTCTTCAGCCCTGCTAATAGGGCTTACAATTTCCATAGGTACCCATGGGCACCCACAGGTACCCGGCCTTCTTGCCAATTAGGTCTTATGATTAGGATTTGAAGTTTAAATTAGCCAAGTAAGAGGCTTAATTTAAAGGATCTGATTGGCCTATCTCTTAGGTACCCATGAGAATTTTAAGCCCTACTTGCTAAAAGCCCAGATAACAGTTTTGCCCTCCAACGGGCTCACAAGACAGCTATTGCCGTACCCAGATGCCATGATGCCCCATGAATCGGCCAAGGGACTTGGGATACCTTGTGGAGAGACTGCAAGACCGCCTATCTGGGTAGCCCCAGCGTAATGCAGCCTGTCGTCTGATCGAAGTGAGGCTCTGATTTTGCTGTGTGCACCGTCCGCGGCGATCAAGAGGTCGCAGCCGATCAAATGTTCGGATTTAGTCTGTGAGGAAACAGTGACCGAAAGGCGACGATCATCCAGTAGCTTGGCGTCCAAGCATTGTGACTGCCACCGAATACAAATCCCCAGATTTTCAGCTTCTTCGATCATAATTTCTCTCCAAAAAGCAGCTCTCGGAATCCGCAATCGCCCCACGGGGAGGTCCCCGTATGGTTTTGCCGGGACAGCGATCAATCCGCTCCAGCTCCTATCCCATATCTTGAAAGGCATGCTTTCAGTCCCTGGCGTTGCTTCCTCAATAACACGGTGCAAGAGGCCAAGCCTTTCGAGAATCTGCACAGTGCACACCGTCATCCTGTTCCATGCCATTGATGGCGAGTGAGTAGCCTTGCCTCTGGAGGTCAGGATGTCTAGAGTCGCGATCGTAGACCGCTGTCTTGGGGGGTGGAACCTTTTGATTCCATCGTTTCCTCAATGAGATAGCAAAAGCTAAGCCAGCCATGCCAGCTCCGGCAACAATTATTGACTTCCGTTCCAGAAAGTGAGTTTCTTCTGCAGTCATATTCAGATTTCGTGCTGAGAAAAAACAAATAATGGCTAGATGTAACTAGATGGAGTTATAAAATATAAATGGTGTCTACTAGTCATGATCGAAGAGAGCAGGCTCACCTTATGGACAAGCTCGGTATTTCCATTCCCGATCTTTTTCAGGTTCGGGTTGTAGATTATGCCGTTCGGTGCTGGGATTTATCTACCATCTGACGGTGCTCACACTCGGATCCAACCTGTACTACAATAATGCAAACACCGATTATTTTCTGTTATTAGCATATTGGACATGTAGACGATGGGCCCGCCGCGGGCTTGTCTTGTGTAATGAATAAACATCAAAATCTGATTAACTGACCAGTTGACAACAGGGTTTCGTGGTCTAACGGTTATGACTGCGGATTCTGATTCCGCCAGCGAGGGTTCGACTCCCTCCGAGACCTTTCTTTTGCTGGTGCGTCTTCTGCGTGTGATTTATTTCATCTTCTGTCCTAAATCTCAGAAACTGTAAATCATGTGTTTTGAGATTTTCACTGTTTTCCTGAGTTGATGTACTTGCCTGCATGCATTCAGATGATGACTTTTGCTCGTAGTTGGAGAAGTTTTGGCTAAAAAAGTGGAATATTGCAGGAAGCACTTTCATTCTCTTTAGAGACTTTTGTGTATTTAGAAACAAACTTGTGCCGTTCTAACGTATCGCAAGTGTTTGCTCATTCTGTAATTGCTCTGTCGTGTTTGTTTGACGTGCTAAACTGCATCTCACCATGACTCGTGTTTCAACCGTCGAGTCACAAGGATGACTTATTCCCGTTAGCTCCCACGTGTCGAAAGATTTCAAAGCCTTGGCACCCTGTCTTTCCCACGAATGATCGACATGAACCAGAAGCGAAGACAGGATGAGAATAGCGCAAATATCCCAAGATTCGCCAACCCTCTGATCATAGACCGTATACGGAGTAATGACCCATCAAATGTCCACCTGCCGGAGCCGAACGGAAAAGATGAACTGAGAACAAGATCCTTATCTCGGATCATTCTAGAAAGTGAGATGGTTCCACTCGATTCACCTTTCTATCCTTAGTCCGCAGGGGTATCAAATGTGCATTTCCGCGATTTTTCAGGTATTTCTTGCCATAACAGAATCGATAACAGTAATAAGATATCATAAACTCAGTATATCTATGGGCATAATACTGGACCGATCTACAAGCAGATCAGTCAAGATTAGCTACAGAAATCCTTAGTCAGAAGTACCGACTTTACATTTGACCCCCCCTGGGGGCTCCGGGGCTGAAGGTCATCCTACACCCGCACAGCCACGGGGTAGCATCCAGATCGGAACCGCATCACCGGGAAGTGGCTAAATAATGCATAGCCCAGGGGTTCGGATCACATGCATCTTCAGCTTCTTATCGCATCTCTTGAGGACGACGACATGCTCATTCTGGAAGCGCTTGCGATGGCGGAATAAGAGCCACTGTCTGAGCGGCGTCAGCCCCTATATGATAAGAAATAGTTTTCTAATAGGGTCATGTCACTGCCAGCCATTTGTCATCCGCGTAACCCCAATTTATTTCCAGCCTTCTGGAGCGTTCCTCTTCCGGCCTCGCAGGGAGGATGGCTTTACGTAATATGATCATCAGCTAGATAATCTGTCAATCACCAGATTTGACGACGAGTGCCCACAGAAACTTTGTAAGGAGGAACTTGGAGATTTGGAGACTGAGTGCTAGCCCTTGGGTCCGTGGCGTACCACTAAGGCCGGGCCCAAGACTTGTCTCGTAATACCGGCCGGGTTGACTCGTGGGCCCAAACGTCCAGCAAACTCTATTTGACCCTGTCTAGCCGGTGGGGTGGGTGCCAGGCTCAGATAATGGCGATGGGCTGATTAAGGGACCCATGTTTTCCACGTGTCTAGCTGACGGTCTGGGTCTGGATCACTGTCGTGACTGGATCTCTGTCGATGTATTTTCTGAGGTGCTGACGTGCTGCACCCCTGACTGGCACTGCAGATCTTGTCGTTCCTTTTTGTTACATTTTCTTGCCTCGATGCCCCGGATTATGACTGTTCTGCTCTATGCTTCTGGGCGGAGACCCTCTTCTGTACCGACAATTTGGTATCGCTTTAGGATCATCAGCCATGCCGTCCCTCGAAGCTGAGATGTGGGCGTGGTACGCCTTGACGCTGACTGTGGTGGTTGCGCGAATGTGAGTGCTTGGTAGGCGCATCAAGAAACATTACTGACTTGGTACAGGGCATCTCGTCGTATGTTGCTTGGCTCATTCAGGCGCATGCTTGCAGATGACTACCTCATGGCAGTGACAATGGTTTGTATCTCTATACCGTCTGCTTCACCAATGCTAACATTTTCAGGTCACGTATACCGCCCTATTGGCAATCGTCAGCGTCCTCACACGAACACCCACCAACCTCATCAACCCCGACGACCACGTCGTACTCACCCCCGAAGACATCAAGCTCCGAGAATATGGATCGAAACTGGTACTCGTCACAGAACACATGCAGATGATTACCCTCTGGGGCGTCAAGGGCTGTCTACTGTTCATGTACGGCCGACTTACGTGAGTGGCTGCCCATCGTCAATAAAATCACTATTAACAAACAAACTTTAGAATGAGTTTGAAGCAAAACTTCCTGGTCAAGCTCGTAGCAGGATATGTCGTCGTTGGATTCGTTGTCATGCAGATCTTGTGGTTTGCTGCTTGGTGCCGGCCTCTCAACCACTACTGGCAGGTGCCTCCAGATGACTGTGAGTAAGCCGTTCATAAGATAAGGGACTTGGACTAACGGAGCGACAGTGAACTGTTCAGCTGAGACCAATCATATGATCACCAACGCTGTCGTCAACATCTCATCTGACATCATGATCATCCTCCTTCCTATGCCCGTCTTTCTGCAATCTCAGCTGCCCCTCAAGAGAAAGATTATCCTCTGCGGTGTCTTCGCGCTTGGTATCTTTACTGTAAGTTGTCTTCCGTTCTTCATCTCATCGAGCTGTCAAGCTGACTTGACCTTCAGATCCTCGCAGCGGCAATGAGCAAAATCTACAGTCTCGGCGATCCCTACGGCACAGAATGGTCCTACTGGTACATCCGCGAAGTCTCAACCGCCGTCATCGCCGCCAACCTACCTCTCACCTGGACCCTCCTCCAACGCGTCTTCCGCCTCGGCTCATTCCACGCCAAGTACGGCAAATCCTCCAACCAACGCACTGGCGAGGGAACGTCGCGATTCAGATCAGCGTACGGGAATCTCAGCAGTATGGATCGACGACCTAAAAAGACGACGTTTGTTGAGCCTGGAATGAGCTTCTCAGACAGTCAGGAAGAGATTAATGGGAAGGATATTCCTCTGAAGATTTATCAGAAGAATGAGGTTATTGTTAACATCACTACTGAAGAAGCGTCGTCTGATAAGCGATTGCCCTCACCGCCTGGGCATACTGGATTGGAGAGGTTTAATCTGCGGGAGGCGAGTACGCATGGCGGTAGTGAGAGTGGGGATAAATCTGCGCATGAGGTGGAGCTTGGTATTGTCACCAAGGTCTATCATGGAGTATAATGGATCAACAGACTGACGAAGTAACTAGACATATATAAACTTTCCCAAGTTCAGCTAATACAACCACTAATCGAAACGCGGGCTTCTACTCACGTGTGAACAACTTCAATGTCTTTATAGGCCTACTGAATCTGATTGGATGGTCTTATCATCCAATTGAACCCCTTGCAGATGCTTGAAAATCCATCAATGTTCCACGTGACCCCTCAGCTCTCAGCCTCATCTCAAAATCCAAAGCGCTTACTCTGTACTCCGCATCTCATCATTCTCCCCTCGCGTGATCATGGATGCCTCAGGAACCTCATCCACCAGGGAAAAATGTTCTCCAGAGGCGATACCTTGGATCGGTCTCAGCGTCATATACGAACCAGGCTCGGATGCTCCAATAGTTGAGTGTGTAGCGAACACAGCTATTTCGAGACCGCCATGCTGAATAACCGTCCGCCTAGCATTGTTTTCGTCCATGGTCTGAAAGGTCACCCATACAAGACATGGCGATGCAAGCATAGTCCAGAAAATGCAGGGGAACCGCCAGCGGACTCTGGAAAAGAGGAACCGAAGTCGAATAATTGGAAACGACTCGAACTTAGACGAAGTCTCGAGGCGTTCTTGAAAAGCTCATCAAACAACAACCGACAGGGTACCAGCCTCACTGAATCCACGTACAATATTGCCCCTGCCACAGAGACTGACGATCTGTCTGTTTTCTGGCCCGCTGATCTCCTCCCGAATTCTGACATTCGGCTATGATATAAAGATAACCAAAGTTCACGTCGGGTCCAGCCAACACAAACAGTATCTTCTCTCACGGGAAGGACTTCCTCTTCTCGCTGGGGCGCGAATGTGAGCGTGACCGTCCTGTCATATTTATCGCCCACAGCCTTGGTGGAATACTGGTGAAAGAGGTTAATATTCCCAATGTATCCCTAAACATACTTTACTCAATAATCTGTTCAGATGCTAGCACTATCATCTACTTCGGGCACTCAAACGCACAAAGGTCTTATTGAATCAATAGCGGCTGTAACCTTCCTCGTGACACCCCATTGAGGAAGCCCTGAGCTGTCAGTCATTGGCGAATGGGCAAGATCAATGCTCAGCAGCCTGAAGTTCCAGGCGACATCCACCATCTTGCTTGGACACACTAGGGCTCAAGACAACAGACCTAGAGCGCGCTCATAAAGCGTTCTGCCGACTCTGGT
Organism: Fusarium xyrophilum; assembly: GCA_008711595.1. Taxonomy (NCBI): domain Eukaryota; kingdom Fungi; phylum Ascomycota; class Sordariomycetes; order Hypocreales; family Nectriaceae; genus Fusarium; species Fusarium xyrophilum. Next base: position 12,718 of record VYWZ01000585.1, on the reverse strand, counting down.
ATGAGTACGACTTCCAGGTGAAGACGTTCCAGGAAAGCTTTGGTCTTACCGGCATTGATTTGGGTGTCTTGGGTAACAAGGTCGTGTCTCATGAGTCTTCCTTGATTGGAGACCCGGGGGAACACGCAGAGACTCTCCAGGCCAATCATAAGCAGATGAGTCGTTTCAGCAGTCCTCAAGATCCAAACTATATCAAAGTCGCTGGGGAGATCAAGACGTTCTATGGCCAATCGAGAACGCTCGTACTGGGAAGCTATTTCCTGCGGAGATGAGAGAAGGCAACGAAAACGGATTCTTGCATAAAGGAGGCATCCCGGAGGTTCTAGACCAGACAGTACTGGGGGAGTTTCTCGCAGCACTGCGCTTTGATGGGATGAATGCTCGGCGAGAGTCTATCTTGGCGCCGGCCATAAATACGGGAAACCGGCTATTCCGAGACCCAACGTTCCGTCTTTGGACCACTGCAGCTGATCGAAATGAGAGTTTACTCTTCATCGAGGGAAACCGGGGGCTGGCAAGTCAACCTTGATGAAAGAAACTGTGCGGATAATGAAGAGTGTCCAAAGACAGGACGGAGACTGCATCCGTGCCGACTTCTTCGTTGATGCCGGTGGTGAACCTCTGCAACGTTGTACGGCTGGAATATTTCGATCACTTCTCTATCAACTCTCATCTCAGAGCAGAACATGCAGCACGGTGACCCAGATGAACTCGGAGAGAGATGCCTTGATCTCTAGCATCAAGGATACTGTCACCAGTGCCTTTGTGTCACCAAAAGTATTGAGTGAGAGGTTTTCAAAAAACCTGCTCACTCAGACGTTCTGCTATCTAGGATCTCTCGGTATATCCGTGTTTGTTTTCGTGGATGCGCTCGATGAGCTGAGTGTTGTGATGCAGCGACAGCAAGTTGATTTCTGGTATGTCGAGCAACAATCCTTTCTGGGTCCAACAATCTGTCTGTCCTGCAGAGACTTTCCACATATGACCGTCGATGGCTGTCTGGAGCTGGGCTTGAGTGCGTACAACCAGGGTGATAGCCTGACATACATCGCACAGCGGCTTGGCACACGAATTTCAAGACATGAAAATTCCTGGCGGCAGAAGCTCACAGAAAGAATCAACTCTCTGTCCCCAGGGGCTTTTCTCTGGGTAGTCTTGGTGGTAGATGAAGTTCTCCACAGTTATGATAGCGGCACCAGTCTGCATGGGCTCCGCCGGTGCGTCGAAGAAACGCCACCAGAGCTCGAGAAGTTATAAGAAGAGATGTCAAGCGTTAGCGCCGTGTTTGATGATCGTTTGGTGATTGGAAGGATGTTTCAATGGGTACTTGCAGCAAACAGACCGCCACGTCTGGATGAGTGGCATCACATCCTCGCTTTTATCCAAGCGTCTAAGCCGGATTCGCTTTCAGACTGGCGGAGATCGGAGTCTTACACATAGAACGAATATCAGCTGGAGAGAAAGATAAAAAATCTATCGAGAGGACTATTGGAAGTCAGCACTAAACAGCAAGATGTCTTGGCGGAGAAGAATGCCGAGGTGTCATCGATTAATGGTGGTATGGGATCGCTGGATCATGAAGAGGGATCAGCTCGTGTCGTGCGCGTTATTCATCTATCTGTTTACGACTTCTTCATACACAAAGGCGGATTCCGGAAATTGGGCTTGGTCAGCGTCGACTCTCTTGCGGACTGCCATTGCACCGTTGCCAATACATGCATAGACTACTTGTTCATCCCTGAGTTGGATGAATACGTCGTTGCCCGACAACGATGGAACATGGCTAGTCTGACCAGTGCCTCATTGTGCTCAGAGACTCCCTTTCAAACTGAAGAACCTCCAGAGGTAGACCCTCAGCGAAACATAGTAACATACTGGGGTCTAGCCATGGTTTGGAGGGTTTGAAGACATTGCGACCCCGGCAGCCTCTTGAAGTCGTTGAGGACTGGCTGGCCGGAGGTGCTCTGTCGTCATATAACTTACAGGTACTATCGCTGATTCTGCAAAGACCTCTGTGTCGCGCGAGTCGCTTGCCGCTGCTCCATCGCTGGTTCCACGTGACTACCCAGCGCCACTCGTATATGCAATCACAGAAATCTTGGTACACATCGAGCTTGCGCAGCTGGGACTTGGAGGGCTTGACCTCTTCCGGAGAACACAGAATCTCATTGCGAGATTGGGAGATGATACTGTTTGGAAGCGTCTCCGACTCTCCGGACACTACAGCAGGAGGAGCGCGCGCGACACAGAACCACTGAGTGGCTTGAAGCGGTAGCACAGAATCGGCTACCTGCTCGTCAAAAGTAAGGAGCACTATACGACGCCTGTTCTGGAAAGCTGACCGGTGAAAATAGAATGTACGCGCAATTTCCAGCTCCAAAAAAATGGCCCTAGGAGTCCAAGAAGTATCACGAGTTTTAGCTCGGCGAGTAGTTCTAGCCATCAGAGCTTCAAGTCCCATACAGACAAGAAAGACTAGTGCGTCAGGTCCAGTTGGATGATCTTGATAGATATCGGCACTTGGAACAAATTCCGCAGTCTCGACATTTGCTAGTGAATGGCTTGACACTAGGGTTGGTCACTCACCTCACTCTACTGGGCCGGATCTCGTCTTCGGATCTCGTATGTGGATCATCTTCGTCTGGATCTCGTCCCTCGGGGAGTTCACGCCCAACTGTCCGGGGTAAACCACAACTTCAGTGGCTCCAACAAGGATCCACCATCGATATCGCCCCGATTCGTCATGCGACCCCAACCATCACGACATCTCTACCACTCTCCCTATAAGTCCACAGCTCTAGCCTTGATCACGACGACTTGACCACAGTCACTCGCAGCATCCTTCATCATGGGCGTCTTTACAAAGTTCCGCTTCTTCAACCGACGCCTCGCGCTCTCATGCGTGCTCATCGCGGTGTCAACGTTCAATTATGGCTTCGACAACCAAGCATTTGCGACGACGCAGGCGATGGATGCGTTTGATAGGCAGTTTGGCGTTTGGAATGAGAAGGCGGGGACGTATGTTCTGGAACCGTCGTGGCTGTCGCTGTTCAATAGTTTGAACTACATTGGTTTTGCTGCTGGTGAGTACGCCGAGAGAGAGTTGATGGCGCTTTACTGATCATGTGTAGGTGTTCTTATCGGAACGTGGATATCGTCGCGGTGGGGGAGGCGGTGGTGTATGTTTGTCATGAGCTTGTACGCTCTTGGTACAGCGACTATCGCTGTCACGTCCTTCCATAGGGAGCAGATAATGGCAGCTCGGATTCTCAATTACGTTTACGTTGGGATGGAGCTTGGTGTTGTTCCAACCTTTCAGTCCGAAATCGGTACGTCTACTCAACAGACAGCCGCTCACAGTCCCTAACTAACAATGTCAGTGCCCGCCCAAGCTCGTGGCTTCATGGTCGGATCCTACCAACTCAGCCTCGCAGTCGGCGGTCTCGTCATCAACAGCATCTGCTTCGGAACGAGCTCCCTCCCCGACAACCGCGCCTGGCGAATCCCCCTCGGCATGTTCTACATCGTACCCAGCATCATCGTAGCTGGCATCTGGTTTGTTCCCGAGTCACCTCGATGGCTGCTGCGAAAGAATAGAGTTGAAGAGGCGCGCAAGAGTCTGCAGCAGATTCGTGAAGGCGCTTTTACCGACGAAGAGATTGATGCTGAATTCGCTGAACTCAAGATCTCGTTGGAGCAGGAGACTGAACAGGGGAAGTTTGTTGAGCTTGCGAGGGGTATCAACCTCAAGCGAACTCTTATCGTTATGGCTGTCAACTTCTATCAGCAGGCTAGTGGCCAAGCCTTTGTCTCGCAGTACGGTACCATCTACGTCAAGTCGCTCAACACCATCAACCCGTTTGGCTTCAGTCTGATCAATTCAGCCATCAGCATCGTTTCAATTACGTGCATTCTCCTATGGACGGATATTGTTGGTAGACGGTATGTGACCTGCCTGTCTTACATGAACCCCCGGCTGACCGATATCTAGTGTTCTTATGATGGCCTCGTCCGTCACCATGTTTGCTGCCATGATGGCGATGGGCGGTCTTGGTATCGTAACCCCCGTCGATGATTCAAGAAAGAAGGGCGTGATCAGCATGATGGCCGTGTTTGCCTCTGGTTTCGGAATGGGCTGGGCACCTCTAGTCTACGTCGTCACCACTGAGCTCTCTGCTCTTCGACTCCGTGATCTTACATCGCGAGTTGGCTTCACCACCAATGTCATCATGAAGTAAGCCCGCCACCCGCTTCCTTTCCATCTAGTACTGACAAACGTTTCAGCTTCACTGTCAACTTCAGCATTCCATATCTCATCTACGACAAGTACGCCGGCTTGAACAGTAAAGTTGGCTTCATCTTTGGAGGCATCCTGGCTACCGCTCTTGTGTTTGTATACTTCTGCGTTCCTGAGTGCAAGGGTAAAACTCTGGAACAAGTGGATTTCCTGTTCAACCAGGGAGTTCCGATCCGACGGTTTGGGAAGGTCGATGCGGCGGAGATGATGCGCGCTACAGAGGAGGGAGATGGCATGGTCAAGGTGCACTCTGATGCCAAGGTTAATACAGTGACGGCCGAGGAGCGAGTCTAAGTCACTGGTGTACGCGGGAGAAAGATGAGGTGGGAAGATGTATTGAGATTGCCAACTAGCTGCTTAATATTGAGGTGCATTAGCATCAGTATAAGCATTCATCTGTAGATCAAAAGGATCCAACGGGAAGCCGAGTTCCTGGTCTCCGAACACAATGTCAGCTGAGTTGATCGAGTCATAGTTGATGAGTGGATATCCAAGTGACGAGAATGAGCCAAGAGACCCGTCCCCAGTCGACCCAGTCAGACCTTGTTCATCGCCCTGGACTGGGAACGACCAGATATCTTGCCCTGCCGGGTCCTCGAGTACTGAGGACTCAAGGGAAGTCTCCGGCATCTCTTCGCCAGTGCTGGACTCTGGCGGCCTAACGGCTGGGTCTTCCTCCTCTTCGTCGTCTGGAGCAAAGACATGCTTAGAACGACGATGCAGCTTTTCCTGTAAGCGAAGAGTCCCCGGTGAAGCGCTCCTAGAATGTTCATCAGCTGGGAAAATGGTATGAAAGTTGACCTGGCGTACGGTGAGCCTGGCGATATGTGTCTCGTCCCCAATCGTGGTATAAGGTTCTCGATATCCGTGATCTGCACCCTTGTCAGCTTCGTGATGATAGACGCTAGAGGGCAAAGTCACTACTCACACATGTACCGATCCATCCAACCTCGGACTGACTTCCCAACACAATGAGCAGCATATCCATAAACTTCTGCTTGATGACTGGTAACGATGACTCGCCGTGTAGTGGCAACAGAGCAGCTAAATGGTCAACGATTTTGACGAATTGATACGTCACTACGGCAAACATTGGTGTACCGACACGACTACTCGTCTCCATCTGTCGGACCTCGGACCACATGTCTATAAACCGCAGTGCTGTCTGTAAACACTGCTGCTGGCAGTAGTCGATGTAGTCTCTTGGTGTCTGATACACTGCTTCAGGTGACACCGCCTCTCGGATACCGGGGATGAGGAACCGGTGAAGGTCGCATCGGGAGCTGAACATGATGGTGTGGAGGGTTGTGTATGTGCGTGCTTCCTCTGAATGACACATTATCATCAGTCTGTTCTCGTTGAGTTGTAGTTCATCTGGCAGTGACTCTTCAAAAGACGTCAGCTCCAGGTCTAGTGAGCGTAACCGGCCCCTGCTGAGATACGGACTGGTCCCACTGAGGATGACCTGTCTTGTGTACCTTTGGCTGTCAGCAAAACCTTGATGTAGGATAAGCGTCTTACCTGAGAACTCTATCTCGAATGTCGAACAGCCGCATCAGGTACGCCAGCACGTTCAAATCTGTGTCACTCTCATTCTTGCTCCCGAGGAATGGTGCCTTTGATCTTGAGCCAAGTTGGAAGTCATGATGACTGCTCGGTAAGCGGATATGCATTCTTTGCGTCGGACAAACAGTCAGATCTTCAATTCCACCAGAAAAGACTTTGTCAACGAAGTAGATGGACCACATCAATCGCCGAAGACATTCTTGTCTGACTGGATCAATGGCTGGACGTTCATAGTTCAGCCTCTTGGTAAAAGCGACTCTCGATGCAATAGAAAGGAGAACCCAGACATCTCCAGTGAAACGCATCGAGGACAGAAATTTAATCACAAGCATGAGAGCCTGGAGCTTCGGCACTGACATGTCGCCCATGTGATTGACCAACTCATGCTGAACTTGCTTCATCCAGCTGTGCGCTGGTGAGGTCTCGAAGTGATATGTTGGGGCGAGTCGCAGTGCTGAAGCGCAGATGGCTTTGAGCAATGTCTTTTCAAGCTTTCCTTGACTCCATTCTGCGATTGTTGTAGCTCTGTGAAGAAAGACACAGTCGGCGATATCTGACTTGTCAAAGTATGTGTCCAGATGTTGACGGATTGCATCTCGATTCTCAAGCTCAAAGACCCTTCTTGATTGTCAGCGAGAGGCAGAAATCTGCAGAGACCGGGACATACCGCTGTGTATCGCCGATTACCATGGCAGAGATGTCCGTCGGCGATGCCTGACTGGGTGCGGATCCGTAGTGAGACTGTGAAGTACTCGCCGGCGAAGTCTGCACCTTCATACCAACGTCGACACTAGAACTCCCACGCTCATCACCGAAGAGACACTCCTGTCCCTGTGACCGACATCGGTCACAAGGACATGTCCCCGAACACTTTGACTTGGCACTCCGACAAGCCGCACAAGCCCTCAGTATTCTGCGCCTCTTGATACCCGCCTGGGTCAAGTCCTCCCCACGACCGACCGACACCTCGATCGGATAGCCCGCAACATAGCTACACGTCAAGTCTAACCGCTCACAGCGTATGCACCCCGCAATTCGTCGATCGCATTTGACCTGATGGCCTAGATTAGTGGAGAACCCCGCAAACTGACTGTCCCAGGAGCACGAACCTTTCTCGCGCGACATTGTTTACACGCGAGTTGCGGGGATGATCTTTGCATTGTACGAGATCCGATCGAATTCCTTTGTTTGAGTGCGGAGTAGGGTTTGCTAGGTCTTTACATACCAGGGTTTCGAGCACGTCAGTCCGAGGTTGGATGACGAGGGGGCGAGATCCGGAACGAGATCCGAAGCTAAGTTACGCAAGGGTTTTAATAGCTAATGACTAGATAACTACGACTACACACTCAGTATTGGAGCCTTGAATCTCTCCATCATAGCAGTTCACAATGTCGCAAGCCCATCGTCTTCCTCCGAAACCATTGCCGTTAAAGGTGGATTCGAAAAATGGCGGGCATAGACCGAACTACATCATCTTCATGCCTGATCAGTTGAGATATGACTCTCTCGGGTGCACAACTGGTCCCGATCCTGAGATCAAGACTCCGAATATCGATGCATTCGCTGCAAGGGCAAGCCTTTTCACGAATTGTTTCACGCAGGCTTCTGTGTGTTCTCAGTCTAGATGCAGTATGTTTACCGGGACATATCCTCACGTCAGCGGCCATCGAAGTCTCGAGAACCTCATCAAGCCATGGGAGCCGAACGTTTTTCGGAGTCTGAAGGAGTCGGGCTATCATGTTGCATGTCTTGCACCACGAGGCGACACCTTTGCACCGACAGTCACGGAGCTGAGTCTCAGTGAATACGGATTCCTTGAAACACCAGAGTTCACGCCAAAGTTTGCTGGTGGCGGACGAGAGGTTGATGAGAGCATTTGGGGCCGCTTGTTCTATCGTGGATTGAGAGATGCGGACAAGGCTTTGGACTACGATGAAGCTGTTGTGAGATCTGCTTTGACGTGGTTGGGCTGTCCCCCCACGGATAAACCATGGGTTCTGTTCATGCCTCTCATCTTTCCGCACTGTCCCTTCCAAGTTGAGGAGCCTTACTTTTCGATGTATGATCGCTCCAAAGTCTCGAGTGTTGAGGCAACGGTCGACAAGAAGACCGGTTATGAGCCTCGGTATATGAAGTCGATTCGAGAGAAGTACGGTACGCATCGTGCGACGGATGAGATTTGGAGGGAGATCAAGGCGACTTATTATGGTATGATCACAAGACTAGATGATCAGTTCGGAAGACTTCTCAACAAGGTCGATGAGCTTGGTATCTGGAAAGACACTGTCACCATGTTCTTCACCGACCACGGAGAATATCTCGGCGACCATGGACTCATTGAGAAGTGGCCTTCAGGTCTGTCTGAGACTCTGGTACACGAGCCTCTCATCATTGGTGGAGCGGGACTTCCAGAAGGAAAGAAGATCGATGCCATGACGGAAATGGTGGACTTGGTACCGACGATGCTGGAGACATCTGGCATCGGAGAGTCATTCGCTCACAATGGACTCTCATGGATTCCTCTTCTATGCGGCGATGCCAAAACACACAAACAGTACTCCTTCTCTGAAGGCGGTTTCCTTACATCAGAGGAGCCCATTCTCGAACAAGCGCCATATCCTTATGACATCAAAGCCGGGCTTCAACACGAAGACACCACGTTGGTCGGAAAGGCGATCTCGCTGCGCGACGAAAACTGGACCTATGTGTACCGACTGTACGAGCCGGCGGAGCTGTATCATCGACATAACGATCCTCATGAGCTTCACAATCTGGCCCAAGATCCGGATCATAAGGAGTTGGCGGATAAGTACGAGAAGGCTACGTTGAAGTGGTTGTTGGAGGGGGCTGATGTCATGCCCTGGACAAAGGATCCGAGGTTTCCTGAAGTGAACTTGAAGAGTCCGAGGGAGCAGATAAAGGAGAGGATCAAGTTAGTCAAGACTGATTAGTTCGCATTCTCGAGAGATCAGAGATGCAGTAGCATTGAGATGATGGATCCTTACATAGACCTTCATAAATAGACCAGCATGGATCGACAATGTAGATGTACGGCCAGTGATGCTAAGAGTTAATAGACGACAGACGAGAGAAATAAGTTCATGCATCGATTATCACTAGAAGCTGAAGTACAAAATAAACTCGAATGAATGGATGTTGCACGTGTGTACAAAGAAAGCCGCTAACATCCGACCGAAGAAACTCCAACAACATACTTATGGACCCTGACGAACAGGCAAGCTCCAGTCCTCAGGTTGCTCCCACTTGGTCTCCATCTTTTCCCCATCCAACTTGAACTTGAAAGCATCCCCGAAAGACGCTGACTCGACTCTGTGATGACCACCAACCGAACTCTGGGGCATTTTGAAGGATCGACAGGTAGAACGACTCATCCTTGTCGTCCTCACCAGCCTTGCTCTGGTGGCTATGATGAGCCCACCTCAGCCTCTCAGCCTGGTCAGTGACCAACTCAGCCAGGTCATCACGGCCAGAAATGGTGTCGCTGTCCATGTTACCGATTTTCTCAAGCAGATAGATGAACGTGGATGTCGCGTGCAGCTCTGTGGTTACCGCAAGTGTTGTGGAAGTTCACGCGGAGAGTCTCACAGTCGACAGTGAGATGGTGAAGAGAACCGCAGACATCGCGTAGATTGTAGCAGATGCTCTCGCGATGAGAGACATGGCGGCTGATTGATGACCAGCAGCGAACTTGACCTCACAGAGTCGACGACCAGTAGCGACGGTCGCAGTGCCGGACCAGTCACGCACGGCTCATGCGTGTATCCCAGAGATACTGGAGGATGCGTTCAAGCGTGGAGAAGTTCTTCCCCTCACCAAGAAGACGAATTATGACGTTCAATTGGTCAAAAGGAATGGTGCCAAAGTCAACGTCAAGACGACCGACCTTGAGAACCTCGACGAGAATCTCTGATGAGATTTGCTGAAGCTCGATGGTGATATCATCGTGGTCGTGGATGTGACGACGTGAGAAAGACTTTGAGATCTTGAAGGCAAGCTTCACGACATGAGAGTGCTTCGTCTTGGTGAGCTGTCGGAAGTAAACCTGCGACCACTTCATCAGCCGAAGCGAGACCTTGTAATGAATCTTCAGCAACGCCACTTCTCGGGGAAACCGTCAGACACCAATCACAACGATTCCAGAGGTCCAGCTGTGTCCATAAGCCACACATCTAGATCAAGGTCTTGAATGCTGCTTGGTCTTGTATCTGATTATCGAGAAGGCTCTACGAAAACCGTTAATACAAACGCATGATATGTGAAATATGACCTCCTAGACTTACCCAGTCGATGCTGTCAATCATGTCGAAATTGTTCATCATATAGTCCGGTGTCTCTGTTGCAGAAGCTGGCCAGCCCAGAGCACTCGTTGAAGCTGATGAAGTGTTGATGAAGTCCTTCACGCGCTTGATAGTGGAGTCTAAAGCATGAGAAACTATTCGTCCCTCCAAAGTCTCTGACGAACTCGACCATATTCCATGGGCTTTTTCGATAATGTTCAAATTCTTGCGATGTTCGTCTTCTTCCGTATTAGTTTCCGTTCTCATACTATTTCGTATAGCAACGGTGAGATCTAAGCAGATAACCATAGCAGCCAAAGTAAAATCACTCAATGTCAACGACGTGATCATCCACTTCTTAACATGCAGCAAACCACCTGGCAGAGTAAGCTGGTTTATCTCAGCCTGTCTCTCAAGCAACCTTTCCGCTGCCTCAAGAGAGGCCTTTCGTGAGAACGCAAACCTGCTGACTTGTCGAGCTGTCAGGTGCTGCCGATGAAGAACGATAATACTTTTGAGGTAAAGTAAGTCTGTAGTTGTTCTGCTCATTATGATACTTATATCGTCGACGACGAAGCTAGCGAGAGGCTTGTACTTGAAGTTATCGGGTATCTTGTCATAGGTTGCCCTGACTTCGGCGTCTAGTGAGATTGTGTCTTCATACGATATTGGGATAACGTATCGAGTATGCTTGACCACTTTTCTTGAACATGCCCATCACCGAGGCTTTGACGATAGCATATGAGATGGTCGTAGTCTCAGAAAGAGGCCTCGGCGGGGGTAGTTCCGCGGTACCAGGATAAAAGTCCGATTGCTTCAGATTCCTCGGCAGTTCCGTATCACAGAAGTCTGATGGTATCATACTTGGTAGACCCATCTGGAACGACATGAGTGAGTCGAGTTGGTGTAAGCAGACCCAAACTCTTCTCCTCATCTCTCCATCAAAGGGAGAGATTCTGGAGCCTGGGATCTTTGTCTAACCTCGGTGATAGCCCTTGCAGATCGCAAGCTGCACTACCCTACCCATGAGGAACCAGAGGTTAGTATCGGAGACTTTGGCACGGAGCCGGCATCCGACGAGAAGAAGAAGAAAGGCTTCGACGGCATGTTCATTGGCAGCAGTGTAGTTTCTCAAGAGCAAACATTCTTGAGTCTTCTTGGAGAGAGCTTTACTGGAGGGGATTGGGAACTGAGAGGAGCGTGCCATTCCTGAGATTTCGTAGACGCCTGCTGATAGGCTGAGAAGAGCCAGGAGCAGTGCGATCCACACAGGGGAAGCTTCTGATGGCGAGACCCAGAACGATTCATACTGAGGCAACGTTAGTGAAGCTCCAGTCAGACGTTTTGCATAAAGCTTACCTCTTGCTGGAACTTTGTCGGATGCAGAATCGCTATTGTATCAGAGTTAGCTCCCACTAAATCATCACCCGAATCTCTTAGCTAATTATTACTTTATCTCTTAACTATACTAGCTTAATTAATTTTATTAATAGCTTTAATATGTTATCTTTTACTGACTTACGCATCATCGTATAGTGCGATAGGAAGAACACAGATACAAGGGTATCGCAGACTTGACGTGGCGATAAGGCTAACAATATGCGCTCAACGGTCAGGCCATCTGGGAATCCCATGTGGAAATCCGCCTCACTCGTGGACGCGTCATTGTTGAGCGTGACTAAGCTGAGAGTTAAGGCCTGCGGACTTGTTAAGGCCTGCGGACTTGTTAAGGCCTGCGGACTTGTTAAGGCCTGCGGACTTGTTAAGGCCTGCGGACTTGTTAAGGCCTGCGGACTTGTTAAGGCCTGCGGACTTGCAGCAGGGAGTTCGTCACGGATGGCTCTGATGTTCTCCAAGATAGAGGACCAGTGACTCGAGTCGACTTGGCCCACAAGACCGCCAGCGGCGTTATCTCTGTTGGCCATAGCCTCTGATCTGGAGTTGTCGGCAAGGTGCATGTTATCAATGCCGGTTATCCCATGTTGCGTCTGGGCTGTGTTGTCATTGTCATATATAGAAGACGTAGGGCTTGGCTTCTGTGTCTCTTGAGCCACCGTCGCGATTAGACTCTCCAGGTTCTTGAGACGGTCAGCAACCGATTTATTCTTATCAGCGCGTTTATCGTGTCTATCGGCATTGGAAGCATAGTGACAGAGCGAATGTTCTTTTCTCTTGATGCAGGAATCGCAAGGTAGGTTTCTGTTGCTTTTCAATCTAGCCAGCTCAGTCTCATCCATCCGTCTCACCAGGACTGAGGCTTACTTTCGTGTCCGACAGGGCTCGCAGGACTTGGGCGGTCGATTCCGCTTCTCAACCTTGGCTGAAAAAAGTCAGGATCTGTATTTATGCGAGAACATCGTCTTTGGTGCCAACTCACCTGCCCCAATCATGATTTGTACCAGTTTTAATGCTTGTTGAGGGAATGTGCTGCTGGATGAAGGGAGATAAGGGCACTCATACCCGCACAACCGGTTGTGCGTTTAAGGTCACGTGCTATCTGCATAACCGGTCATACAGATAAGGCTAGATAACTAACTTTGGCTTAAATGTATAACTA